>CAKNXH010066078.1:0-10069 GCA_932178445.1 Andricus quercusramuli | reverse complement strand
AATTATCAACGCTGAATGGAACCATGATGAATCCTTACTTCTAATACCACTCACCCCTACGGGAATCTTAGGAGGGATCTCGTGAATAAATACAGCAGATTTGGAAGCAGGAAATCAGTTTAGGGAATTTAACAAGTTTACCCAGTTTAGGAAATTCAAGCAGTCTACCTAGTTTAGACACTCCATCAGTTAAGAACCACACCCAGTACTACAATAAAAAATAATCGAGACCCTAAACTCCGGTCCAAAATACTCGGCCCGTCAACCTCTTCTAAAAGTTTAACTTCTGTGCGGGAGCGTCGTATCAAAATTCAATATAGCACCTGCAACAAAGGACAACGGAGGCCTAGATCCACTGACCTGGTCAGATCAGCGTCCATTCTTCGATACTCGCCCCCTACGGGTCCGACATAGACCCCATAGACCAACGGAGGAACGACTCTTCCTTTCTACTGGCGAAAGGGTGAAACACGTCATCAACAGAATAAATAAGTAATAAATTACCTGACTTTCTCACTTTCATTTCTTTTACTCTATCGTTTGTTCAATTAGTCACCCCTGTTTAAGGTGGACTAAACTTAAACGAGAAGAGACAATCGAAGCAAGAGCACTCCAGCTGCATTGATTTAAACTTAACTTTTGTGTTCCATCTCAGTCAAATTGCGATTGTTCAAATAAACCTCAATTAATTTATATTCGAGTTCAAATGATTTATTTCTGTAAACAGTAGTTATCCTCATCCCAGTTTTTTGATTAATATTGAAATCTAAAACGAGGAACCATAATTTATTTAACAACATGTAAGGTAAGTTATGTTTATTAAGACGTAAAAAAAAGAGTCCAAATTAAATTTCGCCAAACATTTGGCAATTCACTTTCAGAACGATTAATCTGATTCTGAAAGTATATGGTTAGTCTACCTGTACGAGTGATATACAAATTAAAAAGTGTATAGGCGATTTCAAAGTGATTATACTTGAGGAGAAGGACACCCTCTCACTGGAAGACTCGTACTAGCCAAAGCTCCTCCAAATATGGAACCAAGAAGGTGTTGTACACATTGAATACGCTTCGAAAGCTCATGCAGCACGTCTACTTCCTTCAAAACAAGCCTGCCGAAAGTTCGAATCTTAATTAGGCATTTTCAATTTTGGTGACTAATCAATTGAATAGGTGAGGTGTATTCGAACTGAATCAGCCTTAAAACGGTACAAAACCAAAAATTTGGAGCAAAAAAAGGATGCTCAAAGTGACAGCAAATGATTTCCGCCCGCCATAGCGTTTAAGCAATGTAATATCTGCTCCAAAATTCGCTAGTGAATTTTTCCATTTTTTCGAATTTATTTTTTGTAGGAACTTGGGCTGTGCATTTTACATTTGGATAGTTAAGAAATAAACGATGTCATTCGGTCTTTTTTGGACACAGAGCTGCATACTTTCTTATTATTTCGGCAAACTTTAGCTCAATCGTATAAGAACGTACTATTTTGGTCTTAGTAACAAGGATCTTAACCGTGAGAAGACTATCTCTATATCTCTACTTTCAATATCGCTGACTTTGACAAAAGTAAGTTTGCTACCTCTGCCCGTCTTAACTATTACAAAAATTAAAGAAACCTAGGAAAACAAAACTAAGTGGAGTTTTGCCAACATTAACCGTATATTTATAAATAAAGTTATTTTATTATTTATTATCTCATATATTTCTTGATATAGTAATACGTACCTTTGTTACTAAATGTAAAACATCCGGTGCTTATTTTAAAAACTTCCCAGTTTTGTTCGCTGTTACAATTTTGGATTTTTTGCTCCTAAACACATCCGATTCCCTTTTAAAAACGCGATCAATATAGAATGAGTATTGATTTTGAGGTTATCGTTGGTTACGAGTGTAATAATTACCGTACATGATTTCGAGCTGCCTTAGCCAATTCTGGCGGTGTGCCATGTATATCGTTTTTTTTGCTACTATTTGCATCCATTTAAATTTATTTAGAGTAGAGCACTAACCAGTGACTCTACGGCCTTCTGACATACTGAGCTGGGTGTAAGGGGTGGGCCATCTCAATTCTTCTTCTTAAACACTGGAAGAAAGAGAGCATTCAATTAGCCTACAGGGTTTGTATGGAAAGTTTCGGAAAAATTGATTTATTTAAGATATTGCTACAAAACCTTAAATTTCTTCAAAGTACATCCTTTGAGCGTCAAAACACTTTTTCCAGCGGCTTTTCCACGAATCGAAGGTTCCCTGGTAGGCAGATTCCGGGAGGTCCTTAAGGGTACGCGTGCAAGCTTCTTAAGCGGCACTGAGTGCCCCATGGTGGTGTCCTTTGAGAGAGAATTTAACTTTTGGATATAGAAGAAAGTCATGATGCAATTTCCAATTTTACACCTGCTCCAAGGTGACTGACAACCTGACGCAAGATGCTGTCGTGACGATTCTTCAACCCCCTTACAGTCCCGGCTTGGCTCCAGCAGACTTTTCTTGTACCCAAAAAGTGAAATCCTCCCTCAAAGGACATCACCATGGGATCCTGAGTGTCGTCAAAGAAGCTTGCACGCGTACCCTTAAGGACCTTCCGGAATCCGCCTACCAGGGAGCCGTCGAGTCATGGAAGAGCCGCTGGCAAATGTGTGTCGACGCTCAAGGGATGTACTTTGGAAAATTCAGAGGTTTTGTAGCAATATCTGAAATATATCTATTTTTCTGAAACTCTTCCGGATACTTTTTATACAAACCCTTTATTTCTAGATGCGGGACCTATTTGGATAATTCTATGATGGCTGTGTGCCATTGTACCAGGTTAGTTAGCTAAAGTATTGAGGAGTAACCTAGAGATCCTCAAGGGAGAGTAGGGACATTTGGGCGTCGTTCTGATTGGAAGGGCCCACCGGAATACGGAACTCCTTCTTAACGCGCACTTTTTAATTTAAATTTATTTCCTCTTAAAAAAATAGAAAATAATAAATTTTTGTATAACTGTTTTGAAGTATTGAACATTCAACGTATGGCATTCTGCAACATTTCAGTTTAAATAAAGAAGATATTATTGTGATTCAAAATTTTTTTGAATGACAAGGATGTTAGATATGAATACGAAAATTCAATTTGTACATTTTACTCAATAAATATTAGAAGTGAATATCTTTTAGCTCTGTCATACATCTATCGAAAAAGAAGTACTATCATAGAGCAAAAAAGATGTATCATTATGGAGCGGAAAAGTATGCAATTCCGTATTCCGGTTGCCCCAGTCGAGTGGTGGAGGTTCACGTGTCCAAACTGTAACGATATAGATTTTGAGATCTTAGAGCCCTCGAAATATTTACGTTTAGTTACATGAAGTGTACTTTGGAAACTGGTATCGACTAGAGAGGTATCAAATTGATATATCGATTGATCGATGCATTTTCAAATTCAAATACGAATTTAAAGTTGAACTGAAAACTATAACTTAAAAATGAAGATTAGGAAAAATTTAGAAGGAATACTCGTTATCTAATACTTTCTCTCCCTGTCTCTTTCTCTCTCTATCCTGAGATATTAGAAATAATTTGTTACGTAATTATGACGGACTGGCGTGGGGTAGCGAAGAAATCATGTTTAGTCATGTCAAAGTCGACGAACAAGGCACCAGAATATGTATCGCCATCATTATGAAAAACCTCTAAATACCTGTTGTCGACCTTAATCCAAACTACGTGTCCCCGAGCCTCTCCAGCAGAGCACTTCTTCTGGATCCAAAACAAGGTTTTGGTTGCGGTAGAAAATTGGCACAGATGTAGCCTCCGGAAGCTACGACCACGATCGTTCGGCGAACGATCGATCCAGACGCAATCGGAGGTAATACTTTATCCGACTCGTCACTTCCCACAACACCAGAAGATGACCGAGTCGGGAATTATTGCACAAGAAGTCACAAATGAAAAGACACTGAATTTAAATCAACAAGACTCACATACCTGAATAGACTAAAAAAAGAGCACACTTGAATCTTAATCGTTGCGACCACCGAGAGTCGCTGCACCCGCCGACACCTTGATAGGATTCCTATGAAGCATTCATATGAAGCACCTATAAAGCATTCTTAAGATACTGAGATAGAACCCCAGACCAGACATCGGTATGTGGAAGTTTTCAACTGACTCAATTCAATTCTCTTGAAGGCACGAAAGATTCCTGCTCTACCGGTATGCAGAAAAAAATGTTGGTGAGACAGGCTGCCTAACAGAAACTCGTCGCTTCTTGGACTATCTATCGAAAGAAGGACTCAAATTTACTTCCTTCCCTAGGGCAAAAAGTAGATGACTTAAAGTGAGGAACGTAAAGTAGCCTGCGATTGTCCACTTTCGATGTCCTACAAAGGCGTCCGAAGTTGAACTTTCAGACGCGATGTTGTAAAAAGAGTGTTACAAAGAAATTCTGAAGCGATTACGTGATACACAGAGAGAGGAACATATTGATTGTGGTCCTGATCTGGCTCCCTGTGATTTCTGGCTGTTTTCCAAATTAGATTAAAATGTAAAACGAAAAACTTTTCGAAACCTAGAGGAAATGAAACACAATGCGACGAAGCAGCAGTTATCAATATCGAAAGGAGTGTTTAAAAAGTGCTTCCAAAAATGATAAGATAGCTGGAAGTAGGTTATGGGTTGCAAAAGGGTGTACTTGGGAGAGGAAATCATCGCGATTGACCAGAATCAAATCCTACTTTTGACACATCAGAGGGTTGGATAATTTCTAGAAAGACTTCGTATATGGGTTATCCTGCACGTATAAGGCACTCTCTAAAAAAGTGAATTAAAAAAAAAATTATTTTCAAAGTGATTTCTCTTGGCGTACTTTAGGCTTATTACTATTAAAATAAGAAAATATAAAATTATTCGGGCTACATTTTCCATTTTCCATCTGTCTTGTAACTAGAATTAGTCCTAAATAAAGTACATAAAAACATACTAGATAGAAATAAAGTGAAACATTATTTTTTCATTCATTAAATAAAAAATATTTTACCTCATTTCTTTCTAATTAAAATTAATAAATTTTTGATTGAAGTTTGAAAACAAAACTTAATTTTTTTATTAGCTTAGCGAAAAATTATTTTTCACCATACGCGTATTTAATCATTATTACTTATTTTTCAAAAGCTATTCCGTATAATTATGTTGAAAAATAATTTTTGTCGGCGTTGTGAAAAAATTATGTTTTATCGCAGGCAATTGGTATTATTGCTTGGCCCTGGCACTGCAAAAATCTTGCCAGCTGGCGCCACAACTTAAAATATCCAATTGTTTCTGCACGTCGATGGATGTTACGTCGAAGAAAAATAATACGTAAAGTGTTTCTAGAGTTTTAAAGTATAATGAATTGAAAAATCCTATGGCAAATCATTCTCTGTCGCCCTGCTTTATATTTTCATTATTTAATCAGTAACTTTTGTTAAGAAATAAAAAAGTTATTGATTGTGAGTTACGTCGATGGATACTAATGAAAATACGCAAGGTTTTTTTGGTCTTTTTTTATTCGCGAAGAAAGATCTCAATGTTGACACTTGAAGCTCAGATGATGAGTACTGATATATTTCTGAGCAGCCGATATCCGAACAGGTCCCGGAAAGGTATTCGGAATTGTCCCACGACGGCTGCTCATGCATCGATATAGCCTCAAAAATATTTTTGAAAATACTCATATTCACGTGCATATGTAGTGTATATTGCATTCAAATAAAAATAATAATGACATAAGTTGTATTTTTTGAGATTAACTTTAAGATTCATAATTATACATTTTGAAGTATTTCAATATTTATTTCCTATGTGACTCGAAAGTTTGCCTCAGACATGTGTGCACATCTGTTAAAGCAATTTTTCTGGTACATGATATTTTTCACTCTGGCTCACAATTATATAATCTAATTTTTACTATGGAACTTGTTTGAAGTTGGTTGAAAATTATCAAAAGATGTCATTGCTTGTAGATTATATACGTGAATTATAATGTTTCCAGGCAACGCAAAATATATTAAATAGATATAACTCTACGGCTTCGTCATTCTTGTATGATGAAAAAAATGTATAAACAAATTGTGTGATTCCTGCTGAAGATAACTTTGCACGTGAAAGAAAAAAACTTAGAATGTACTTTCTTCACACAAAATAATTCTTTTTGTTACAGGCATTTCGAAGATTATTCAAAGCAACATGGGCGAGCAATACGTAATTTTTAGTAGTATCTTATAAAACGTATCATTCAAAAAATATCTTTTTCACCTCTAATGTTAATGCATGAGCAAATAATATTTCCATTCAGGTTACCTTGAATTCTGATATTTTATTTAAACGAAGCACCAATATTTTACTGAAACTTTCACATAATCTCATTGGGAGCTTATAGTACATTATCACAGTTCTTCTTGAAGTAACTTCTTAGCTTCTTTTATCATTAAAATACGACCTTGAATAGCTTACAACTAATATCCGTAAACTTATTAATATACATTCGATTGATTTTCTATCTCCAGAAAAGATGGCCCAAACTCTTACTGCTACGACTCAGGAAAGGTCCGCTAACGATGACGAGGAGGCTAGGGAGAAAACTGATGAAAGTGACATCAATAAGCCATATAAAGTAAGATCTATACTTCTATAACTATTCTATATTCTATCTGTCTTTCTGTCTGTCTGTCTATCTATCTATACTTTTTGGTTCGATTCCTTCAGAATCAAACTGAACGGCCTATGAAAAGTCCACCAGACACGTTCTCGGGTTGTGGATAGAAGATCCCTGTACCAAGGGTGTTTACTAAATACGTTTACAATACTTAATAAGTAGTCGCGGAAAATTGTCCGGGGATAGTTCCGAAGGAAAAACGCGCAAGCTGACACGCAGGAAACGTAGAAACCTCTTCCCAAGCTCTGAGATCTGGCTGAAATGGATGCTTCCCTTCGTAAGGAGGTCCAGGTTGAGACCGCCGATGGAACGCAAGACGAAAAGACACTTGCATCAACTAAACCAGAATATTGGTTGGGCCAAATAGAATGCTTTCCGTGTTCAGAATTTGATTCACTACATAACATCTGGTAGGCCGTTTACGGAAAGGTCAAAGCTTGCTGCCAGTCAAGCAGTACATAGTTAACAACATGCGGCTACTACGGGGCACGAAGAACTTTTCCGCTGCAGGACCAGACGTTACCATGATCTTCTGGAGAAAGGAGTTTACTTCTACACAAACACACACTTGGCTCATATCGTCACGATCCTGAGCTCGTTGATATGAGTGTCAGCAAACACCTTGACGCTGAAGAGACCTATATGTACCTAGGCGTGCTTGAGAGCTATATTAAGGATATACAATTGGTAGAGAAGGGTCTACGAAGCAGATACAAGTATCTCCTTCAACCGATTCGGATGACAATTCGTCGCCGTTGGAGAGAATATCTGCGACTAACATGCTTACTGTTCCGGTTATACTCTACGCATTTGGGGTGATTCTGTGGGCGACGCAAGCGCTTACGACCCTGATAAATTGACAGGCATAAGATCGTACATAAATACATATATACCCCAATGTCTTTATAACCAAGTTATCTTGGGTTACAGCTTCTTTGAGACTTGATTTTTTGAGAACCAAACTATATTTGAGATCGAATTCACGCCTTTAGCCGTCTGCAACATCACATCCGAGAAGAGGGAGAAGGAAAATGCTAAGAGGTATCATGACCTTATAAGAAATATGCGGACACTATACACATCATATTTGGTTTAAATGAGCGTCCTTGTGATCGTTGCTCTCGACGATGCGAGGGTGTCCCTGGTTCGTAACCTCAAAGCCCTACCTACCTACCTACTAGCCTGTGGCCACTCATATTAAGGTCAAGAAACATGGCCATAGCTGAGAATATCCGCAGTTCTACAAGAAGCGAATGTCATTTTCTCAAATGGCAGTTGCTCCCATCGGGAGCCTGCAGTAGGTGTTTAGCCCATTTCTCAATTATATGTGAATATATTTTGAACACTGCGATGGTACATTGTAAAATTTATTGTTGTTTGGTTATTCAAAATATTTATATTATTAATCATACTCACGTACCATTCTTCTCGCCGTCAATCATTTCCAGACACGTGTGAAAATCAACTTCTTTCCATCGAAATTCACCCAAAATGATGAAGAACACGGATTTTCTATTCAATAATTTATTTGATAACAGACGCTAATAGATTATAATATGTAAAATTTTCTTACATACTTATTGTACGCTCTCATTTTTCAAATGATTATTAACATTGAACAAATTTTGAATTTCGCGCATTTGCCCCTAATCAGATTCTCTTTTGTTTTCGCGAATCAGATTATTTTTTGTTTTTGCAAGAATCGAAATATTTTCAGAAGTTACAGTAAACAAAGCGCCGAATGTCGCATACTCATTGTTCATTCGGGCTCTGAACAAGAATAAGTATGTAAAAAAAGTTCATGTATCATAATCTATAAGCGTCTATTATCAACCAAATTACTGAGTGGAAAATCCGTGTTTTTCGTTATTTTTTATTATCTTTACCCTCTTCTTAAAATGGTCAGGAAACATGAAGAAGTGGGCAAAGGGGCGTTTCTGTAAAAAGCAGCGGAGGAGGCTGCTGAGACACACGGCCTTGACTTAAATACCAGGGGTGAGCAAAATGCATCAAATCTTGTCCATCTTGAATACTCACTCCTGAAGGCCCAGATTAAGAAAGCACAGGAGAAAAACTTCCGCGAACAGCTCCTCGACAAGTGGATGCATGGCATCTTCCACAGAAATGTGGAGGATCAGTCGATGTCGTAGGAGCTAACGTATACTTTTCCTAAATCATGAGGATTGAAGTCGGGTACGGAGGGTTGCATTTTGGCATGTCAAGGCGGTGTCATTTCCACTCTAGCGTAGCGTCGCCACATTTTGAACCAAGATATTCCCGATGATAGCTGCACAGCGCGTCATGCACACCCCGAGCATCTAAGACACATACTATCTAGTTTTCCAACTCATGCGGGAACGACCTACATCCAAAGGCACAATGCGGCACTAAGAGTGATTTATTGCCATCTCTGTCACTCTCACGGAATTAGCCCAAAAACCGCTCCGCTAAACGCTCCCAGGGAAATCAAGTCAATTGTCGAAAATAAGAAGTGCCGTATATACTGGAAGTTCATATTCTTGACAATTGTTTCTGTTGCGCACTCGAGGCCTGACATAGTTCTCCTTGACTTCGAGAAACGAACCATGTTCGTTATTGAATTTTCGGCACCAGCTGACAAAAACATTACAGCCAAGGAGAATGAAAAGAAAGATAGGCGTAAAGATCTTACAAAGGAGATGCGACGGTTATATACGGAATATTCGGTTAAGCTAATCGTCTTAATCATTGGCTCTCTTGGAGGTGCCAAAGTTTCACTTGTTAGTAGCCTGAAAAGCATCCCTGTGTGTCAACAAAATGCTGAGATACTTGCGGGGAATATGCAGAAGGCCGTCGTCCTTGGGTCGCTCCTTTCGCTCAGGGTGCACGAGACTTTTGCCGGATCATCTTATTGAATTCGTCGCAGACTGGAACCACCTATCTGACTGTTGTGAGACGTGGCTACAGCTGAAATTTTACCGCAATTTCGCTGGGAGGGAGTGCAATTTTTCAGATTAGCACCCGCTCCCGGCGAAATCCTGCGGTTGTCCTTATGACAAACCTTTAACTATATATATATATATATATATGTGTGTGTGTGTGTGTGTGTGTGTGTAAATCAGGTATTGTTCACATTTTTGACAAAATTTGAATATTTATATCCATCATGTGCTAAAATTTCAGCTTCCTGCTAAATATTCTGGCTCAAACTTCGATCGGCTCTGCAATGGAGAAATTTTACTAACCGCGGATATACAGAAAAAATTAAAATGCCGATACGTCGATCATGGTATGCCTTTTCTGAAAATTGCACCTTTTAAAGAAGAAGAAGCAGCTTTGGACCCTAGAATCGTTTTATACCACGATGTAATTTACGAAGAGGAAATAGAGACTTTCAAAAGATTATCAAAGAATGAGGTT
>CAKNXH010066061.1:0-28775 GCA_932178445.1 Andricus quercusramuli | reverse complement strand
GGGGGGCGGGAAGACACCCCTGTGACTGGCCACAGAAATAACTTAGGTCACACACGACCCCCTTTCCAACATGTCATGGGAGGCGGGAAGGCACCCCTATGACTGGTACAGAAATAATTTAGGTCATACACGACCCCCTTTCCAACATGTCATGGGGGGCGGGAAGGCACCCCTGTGACTGGCCACGGAAATAACGTAGGACGCATACCATCCCCATTTGTTCCCTAATGTTTCGTGGAAACATATCTTTTGCCATTGAAACATTTGTTTTAGCATTAATTTTTGTGTGCAGTATTTCTGTGATTTTTGATATTTAATGTCCACCCAGCCTTCCAGGAATTTTTCATACAATTTAAATCGCACCGCTGAACATGTTTTCATGATTTCGCGGGAATTTGACAAAATGAGGGGCTAAGGAATAGTTAATATGTGAAATTGTTTCAGTTAATTGGAAATTAAAAAATAAAAAAAATAAAAAATAAAAAAAATTATTAAAGTACAAAAATGATTTTGAAATATTAAGGATTGACACCTAAACCGAAAAGTGAAAGTTAAATTCTCATCCAAAAATTAAAAAATGAAAAATAATGTGAATAACAGTACGATAAGAAATTTCGGTCTCATATATACATACATTATTAATATAAAGCATATGATAGAAATAAGTTTTCGTAGTATCCTATTAAAATATACCCTGATGAGGAGATTTAAATAATCTCGAAACATGTTGGTTCCAAAAGTAGTATAAAAAAAACGGAGAAAGATAAAGGAAATGAGAGTGAGGATGGCTTGGTTGTCTCTTTTCCAATTCTCTCCCTCTTTTTTCATCTTGTTATATACTTGTCTCTAACGAGCCGATCAAAACGTTGTTTGGAAACATATTTGAGGCCTTTCTATGCAATTCTTTTTGCATATTTTGAACTTTTCGAATATGTTTTTTCAAAATAACTGCTTTTTGGATTCATAATGTTTCTGAGCCTTTTTGTTCAAAAATAGAATTTTTGCACAGATTGACTTGATGATATTGTGTTTCTAAAATTTTACTCACAAAATTTAACAAACAGAGACATTAAGCCTTAGACCTTGATATTTGTTCTTTTGAGTTTGGATTTTAATGCCTTTCTCAGGGAATAGGTTTCTGGGTCAACCCTAAAAGTTTGCAGTATTTCTGTGATTTTTCATATTTATCGTCTATTTTATCGAAAACTATCAGTCGTAGGGTAAAAACATATTCAACATAAAATATGTATTTTTGAAAGATCTACAACTTTTGTTCAAAACATTTTTGCAAATTTTTTTTATTTACTGAAATAAACGAAAAAAAATGAAATTTTCATAGTTTTTTGGGGTTTTGACCTTGAAAGTTAAATTTGCGGGTATTTTCACTATCATATTCGTGATCAGCGCGTCAAAATACATAGGTATACGGAGTTTCAAATTAATCGGAGGTAAGCGCTTTTCGGAACTTTATCCTTTAAATCTAAAAAGGATGGCTTTTTAATAGAATTTATTGAATTTGTAAGTGACAATCATAAATTTTCTACATAATACATAAATTCCCAGCTAAAAAGATAAACATCCAAACACAATTGGAATAGAGTTAAATTTTCATTGAAAAAAAAATTAATTTTTAACCACGTAAAAATTAATTTTTAACACTATTTTGATTTTCCTCCGAAGAGAATTTTCTACCAAACTTTTTAACTAGTTACATCTTCCTCCAAGAAAGATGAATGTTCAACGAGAAAAGTAATTAAGAAATTAATTCAACCAAAAGTAGTCGCATTCGTTTTATTGGCTTCTAATAATTCGGTTGGCATTGGCATGAAAAACAAAACTAAGGGGAAAGACTGTGAAGCCTGCGATAAAGAAATGATATTTTTGATCATTTATAGGCTGAATAATAGTTGAAATAAACATTAGGTTGATTTTTACTACTTCCAAAGTCTTGCGTTAGAATTTTGCGTTGGATTTTCATATTATCACTACTCATGTAATTCTGAAATTGCACTTGTCATAGACAATATGAATGAAATATTTCTTGCATCAAATTCATTAACGTAGGATTATTTACATTTAAAATGTTTAAGAATTCTACAACAATGAGTTTGAGTAGTGCGCATACGTGTAGCATTAATTACTATTTGAATCAGTATATTTTCACTAATTGTCAGTGACTGAATTGTAGCTACACCAGTCAGTAGAATTCAACTGACAGTCAGTTATATTTTACTAATTCAAATGCAGTGTGTGTGTGTGTATGAAGTCAGTGCGCATGTCTTTTTTTATAAAAACTTGCAGAGCCCAAAACTTGAGACTCACGGCTCTTGAAGGTCCTAATTAGGCTCCTAATTATAGGATAGTTTCTGATTCAAGTTCGTAAAAAGGCGTCTAGATTATAAAGACTAATAGATGTTAAGGATTTCAAGAGATGATCAGGGATTTTGAAGCTCTCAAAAAAATTTGAAGGTATGTAAGAATATTTCATAGGAAATAATGTATTTTAAGGTATTTCCAAGGACTCCGAGAAATTCTGAAGAGATTTAAAAAATCTGTAGGAATTTCCAAAGATTTCAATGATTTTAAGGACCTCAATTAAATTGTGTGCGATTTTAAAGAATTTCTTGGAATTACAAAAGATTTGGATGGATTTTATCGGACCTACGAAGTTTTAGAACATTTAAAAATATTTCAAGGAGTTTTCAAACGATTTTAAGGGATTTTAAAAGGTTTGAAGTATTTCAATAAATTTTGCAGAGTTTCAGGAAGTATCATCAAATTTCATGGAATTTCACGGGTTCTCCAAGAGATTTTATTGGAATTAAATTATAAGAATCAAAGCATTTTAATAGGATTTCAAAGATTTAATGGGTTTCATTTTTTTTTTTTTTCATTTCAGGGACCAAATGTACAAAACTGATTAGTTTCGAATGCAATCCCTATAAAAATTTATTATTTCTAATAAACATTCAGAACTATACATTTTAAATTATTCTTATTAAGTAATTGTTTTTGTTGAATAAGTTTCATCAACTAATTATATTTGCTAAGTGAATTGATTCATTAGCAAATTTAAACTTCTAAAAACTGAAAAACTTTAGCTTTAACCCTTAAAAATGAATCCTAAAAAATTAAAATGAAGTCTTTTGAATTCTGCAGAAATCTGTTTATTTCCAAAAACGCACTTGTAATCTTTCGAATTCTTTCAAAAATTCTTGAATTCTCTCGAAATATTTAGGAGAAAACTTGCTTCATTATCAATATGGTGAATTCTTCTAGAAATATGTAATTCTTTGCAACTATTTCCAGTGTCATCAACTTTAATCGGTTCAAAATTCTGCAGTATTCTGCATAAGTCTTTGAATTCACTTGAAGTCTTCTAATTCCCTAGAAGTTTTTCGAGTTCTCCTGAAATCTTCAGAATACCACGGTGTGTCTCGACTGACTTCAGCCCAAAAGGGCTTGCATATGCCGATTTTGTTCGAAATATACTTCTGGGATGCCCCACGATCATTTTGAGCCCAAGAAGAAAAAAATCGCTTTGGCCCTTTTTGAGAGAACTCTTTTTTTTATTTTCTTGAAGAGGTTAATTAACATTTTTAATGAAAACAAGTTAAACGTGGAATTTCATTGGCTTAAACCAGTCAGCTTGGCATCCAAAAAGGGCTACAGGTGCTCAACATCTTACGATAACGCAAACCCTTCAATATTTTTGAAAAATGGTGAAAAAAGTGGGAAAAAATCATTTTTCAAATCTGGTAAAAATGGCCGTATAATTGATTAGAGAAGACCTAATTTTGAGTAGATCTGAGGAAAAAAACATTGCTGCAGTTCTGATAGAAACAAAATTAGAGCCTTTTCAATATGACTCTTTTTCATGAAATTTTGTTCAACATCAATTTTATAAACAAAATTTCTTGTTTTTTAAAAGAACTCATTTCCTCAGCGTTTCAGGTGAAAGTTCCCATTAAGTTCTTCAAGATAGACTTAATTTCTAACAGATCTAAAAAAAACAATGCTCTGGCTATAATAGAACCGAAATTATGGCCTTCTCAATATGGCCCTTTTTTATCAAATTTTCTCCAATATCAATTTTTAAAATAAAATGTATCGTTTTTCAAAACAACTTATTTCCCTAACAATTCAGGAAAAAGTTGCCACCAGATAGGTTAAGGAGGACCTGATTTTTAGCAAATCTAAAAAAACAATAATGCCAAATATTTTTTTTAATTCAAATCATTCGCGTAAAATCGACTTCTTAAGACCATAACTCTCAAACTTTTAGAGATGGAAATTCGATTTTTTTCACATTTTGCAGGAAATTCAAAGCACTTCAATTCTTCTTGAGGTCTTTGGGACATATGATGATCTGGAAGAAGGCAATTTTCAAAGAACTGATTTTTCCCCACTTTTTTCACCATTTTTCAAAAATATTGAAGGGTTTCAGTTCTTGTAAGATGCTCAGCATCTGTAACCATTTTTTGTATGCCAAACTGAATGGGATCAGCCAATGAAATTCCACGTTGAACTTGTTTTCATTAAAATATGTTAATTAAACTCTTCAACACAAAAAGTTTTCTTAGAAAGGGCCCAAGCGATTTTTTTTCTTTTTAGGCTCAAAATGATCGTTGGGCATCCCAGAAGTATATTCAGAAAAAACCCGGCATATGCAAGCCCTTTTGGGTGGAAGTCAGTCGAGGCACACCGTGATACACGTTAAATTATTTTGCATTCTCCGAATTCCTCTAAAACAATTGAATTTTCTTCAAATCCTTGAACCACGTAATTCAGAAGAACTTCAAAACTGTTAGTGATTATCTCAATGAGGCCTTAGTCAGGCCCAATTAAATGATTTATCATTAACATTAGTAATGTAATCGTAACTTATTGCAAAAAACGTATGTATTAAAAAGTACCAAATAATTTTCTTTATGGTACATTTTTATCTTCGAGTACACCCCCTATGAAGAAATTTTTACGGCGCCCTTTTGAATAGGATTTAATTTACTCTAGTTAGTTTTCACTAATTAATGCTCTTTGTTAAGAGCGGGGTCAAAATAACTTGAACAGCATTTTTTACGCGAAGGAAAATTCAAGCCAATAAAAATATTTTGTAGAAGTTTGATACATTCGTGCACCAATTAAGTCTAATCTGATTCTAATTAGAAGATTAGTCATTTCCAAAGATTGTTTTTGGTAGAATTTTCTTCTGTTCAATAGATTCTTGTGGAATTGGCACAAAAGAAACAAAAGGTCAAAAGTGTTGTACATGAAGATTACTGGAGGTAATCTCGCCACACACAAAAATGAAGATCTGTACAGATAATATGAAAAGTTAGTGATCTTTTATTTTAACCTTGCCGATCTTCAATTTTTCGCATAGCGAGATTGCACCCAGCATTCGTACCTAGAATGTTTTTCACTTTTTTGTTTATCTTAGTTTAAAATCACTCCTAATTATGTTGCTAAATTAGTGAAAAATGATTAGAGTAAACTAAATCCTATTGGTAAGAGCGTCGAATATATTTTACTTGAAAAAAATGGTCGCTGACTTCATATACATTTTATGAAAATGACTTCACACAGACGTGAATTAGTTTTGATATACATACAAAATTATAAATTAAATATAATATACACTCATTATTTTCAATGTACAATGCATATTAAACCTAATGTAAAGTTATTATTATTAATATACTTTCAATATTTTACTATTTCAATAATATTACTTTAATAATATGCATTCAATATACTTTGCAAATTATTTCAAATTACATTTAGATGTATATTAAGATTCATATACATTTGTATGTATATTAAAGGTATATTAATTTTACAAACATTTGTAACAGTGAATTCTTCATAGGGAGTGTACTTGCAGTTAAAAGTGTACGATCAAAAAAATTAGTTGGTAGTCATTGCAGCATGCGTGTGTACCAGTGAGATACGATTGAATTATTAATCTCAATGACTAATCCTTTGACTCATTGAGATACGATCATATTAATAATGTTAATGACTTATCATTTAATTAGGCCTGGATCGGGCCTGATTGGAATAACGACTTGCAATTTTACGTTTTTCTGAATCAGGATGTTCAAGGAATTAAAGAGAATTTAATTATTGGAGGAATTCAAAGAATTCAAAATAATTTAAGTTGCATTCAAACGCTTTCCAAACAATAAAAAAATGAAGGAATTAGTGTTTTCTGAAGAGTCAGAGAATTCAGAGGAGTTCAAAAAGTGTGGAAAAATTCTCATCGAATTCCAATTAGTAAAGATTCAGAAATCTTTGCAATAATTTAAGAGAGTACAAAAGAATTCCAAGAAATTTACAGAATTCTGCACAATTCAAAAGACCTTGAGGAATTCATGATATTTCAACATGTATTATAAATATTTCAAAAGGTCTCCAACAACTTTAACGAGTTTGGAGGAATTCGAAAAACTTGAAGTGAAATTGGAAATAGTTGCAAACAAATTTCGTTTCTAGAAAAATGTATCGAATCAAAAATCAAGCAAGTTTCAATCTGAATGTGTTGAGAAAATAAGAAACATCTTTCAAAGAATTCAAAATATTGCAAGTGAGTTTTAAGAAATTGACGTGATTCTGCAGAATTCAAGAGTCTTTCAGGAATAAAAAATAATTCTATATGTTTTCTGAAGATTTTGAGAAAATTGAAAACAACTTCTAGAAAATTCAAATGACTTCAAGGGAATTGTAAGACTTCTACAGGATTCTCGGTGGACCAAAGTTGATGAAGTTGAAAATAGTTGTGAGGAATTTCATTTTTTAGGAAGAATTCAGAGCATTCAAAGATTTGATGGAATTCGAGCCCACCCAATTTAAAGAGACACACATACGTCAACCCACTTATTTCTTTTAAATGCTCGAAGTTAGGTGATAGGCGAAATCTTTTACTTGCACCTAGCTCTTTACGTACATGCAATTTCATTACCCCGTTGTCTCCAAAATACGCACCAGACTCAATAATTTTATGGGACTTTTCGATTTGAATTTTTTAATACCCGCCATTACAAGGAACGTCCTCAACGCAAGTCTCAGATCCTCCTTCTTGCCAGAACCTTTAGGTACTCAGATTAAAGATTACAGCTCATTAGTGTTGAATTCTTGTCAGGGAACTAATTTTTATTACACCCTTGCATAAATCTCTATAATCCTTTTGGTTCAACTAGAACCTGGTTAAGTAGTTTTATGACTGTATTATGTTGGTTCAGTACCCAAGTGACCAAGCATTCGATTTTAGGGCAGATGACAATTCCGCCCTGGGACCAGCGAACGGTTCCCCCACTGCGCGGCTTCCCCTCACTCAGCCGAACTGCTGCCGCCGAGCCTGGTTAGCGGGAGTCCTTTGTACCTAATGAGGACTAAAATGCTGAATATAACATTTTTTCAAATTAGCACTTGGTAATTGATAAATATTATATTCGAAATCTGTTAGTTATAACGATTCCAACGATATGTTACTTGAATTAAAAAATTGAAAATTAGATAAGAAATGTTCAAGTTTATGTGAAATTTTATGAACACATTTTTCAGTATTTTTATCAGATCCACTGCAGTAGCTTTAATTTATTGTTTGGCTGAAATTTGGCCACATTTGAAAACTTATTAACGAACATCATACATTTAGTTCTCAAAATTTCTCAAAATTATCCTTAAATAATTTTGTTCTCTCTCTAATTTTTTTACTGCTTAACCAATTTGTTTATGGAAGTTAATTAAAAATACTATTTTTACACATAAAAGCAGAATATAAGGGATTTTTGTGGAGCCAATCTCAAAAGTCTCGTCTTTAAAATCTAACTTTAGAAATTTTGTACATTACCGAAACACTAAATTGTATTTTCCTGAATCTCGAAAAAAAATTTTAAATTGAATTCGGCTGATTTTCAAAATAATTATACTTCATTTCAAAAATTTCCAAATCTAATTTTTAAATTAAAGAAAAAGGAATTTTCGAAAAAGTTGTTGAATTTTTAACCAAGAAAGATTTTGCAGTCAATAAAGAAAAAAAATCTCAGCCAAAATGTTAAATTTTCGATCCAGAAAGACGAATTCCTGTAAAAACAGTTTAGTTTTCAAACCAAAGAAATGAATTTTTCACTAAAATAATGAGTCTTCAACCACAAAAATTTATTTTCAACAAACAAACAAATTTTAACCAAACAGTTGAATTTTCAACCGAAAAGATTAATTTTCTACCCCCAAAAGATTAATTTGTAAAAAAATACATGAATTATCACAAAGCTATTTAAAATCAAGGAATTTTCAACCAAAGAAATGCATTTTCAACCAAACATGGATAGTTGAATTTATGGTCGAGGATAATTAATTTTCAGAAAAAAAAAATAATTTGCATTACAAACTGAAAAAATGTTTAGTGAATTATTAATTTGGAAAGAATTCGAGTAAGTTCAAGATATATATTTAGAAGTTTGGAGAAGACCTAAACTTGATTTAAAACTGGAAACTATTCCGAAAAATAAAAAACTAAATTTAGATTTTCGAAGATTTCGAAATAAAATTTTGAAGCTTTTTAAAGTTCTTTAAAGGTTTTGAGAAAATAGAAAAAATTCTTAACTTTGCTGGAATAATTTACAATGATCTTTTTTTTAAAATAATTTTAAGAAAATATTTGAGAAGATAACATAAATTTTTGAATAATGAATACTAATTGAATAATCAATAATTTGGAAAAGAATCAAGCAAGGTTGAAATATATCTAGAAGTTTTGAAAGAAGAAGTTTTTTCTTTCCTCTTTTTTATTTTTATCCAAAGAAACAAAATTTTTTTATTTTGTTTTTTAGGAATTGCAATAGGAGAATTTCGTGGTGTTTGTCCAAATTTGATCGTTGAATTCTTGTTTTTTTTTCAGGAATTCTCTATATTGAATTGATTGTTGGACGTTAAATGGGATTTTGAATTTGATTTTAAAATTCCTAGGAAAATTGAAAATGAATTGATTTCAGGTCCGACTTTTTTTCTTTATCGACTGAAAAACCTTTCTTGGTTAAAAATTCAACTCTTTTCATAAAAATTCCTTTTTTTTTTGGTTTGAAAATTAGTCTGTTTTGGTTGAGGCTTAAGTTAATAAAAAGAAAACAGAAGTGCCAGCAGTAAAACGTAAAACTTCGGGAGACAGTAATATTAAACGTATTATTTTGAAAGGAAGAATAATGATTTTCAAAATTTGCCGAATTCAGTTTTAACTTTTTTTCGACACATAAGCAAATCCAATTTTCCGGTTTGGTCTCTGTTCAAAATTTTTTAAGTTACATTCAAAAAACAACATTTTTTAGATTGAATCCATATTATGCTTTTTATGTTTTGAAATAGTATTTTTGATTAACTTTCATGAACAAATTGTTTAAGCAGTAAGAAAATGTATGATGTTTGTTAATGAGTTTCCGAATTGAGCTATAGGGATGACACTACTACTCATTCTTTTGGAATGGGAGTGCAAAATTATTTAGGAATAATTTTGAGGAATGTTATTGTTTGAGAAATAAACTATGATGTTCGTTAATAAGTTTTCAAATGTGGCCAAATTTCAGCCAACGAATGAATTATAAAGCTACTGCAATGGATTTTATAAAAATGCTGAAAAATGTGTTCATAAAATTTCACATAAACTTGAACATTTCTTCTTTAATTTTCAATTTTTTAATTGAAATAAAATATCGTTGGAATCGCTATAATTAGCAGATTTCGAATATTTTCATTATAAATTACCAAGTGCTAAATTGAAAAAATGTTATATTCCGAATTTGAGTCCTCATTACGTACAAAGGACTTCTGCTGACCAGGCTCGGCGGCAGCAGTTCGGCTGAGTGAGCGGAAGCCGTGTAGTGGGGGAACCGTTCGCAGGCACCCAGGGCGGAATTGACCATCGCCCCGATTTTATGCCAGGTGCAGGACAAGATACGAACGCCCACTAATTTGAATCTCCAATCAGCTTTTGCTAATTTCTCTCCATTTTTCCCACTTCTACAATTTCCGAAAAACTGCTCCTTTCTGCCCGCTAATCTGAATATCCAATCAGCTTTGGCTAATTTTTTCCAATTTTTCCCACTTCTACAATTTCCGAAAATGTGCCCCTTTCTGATCACTTTTTCACCCACAAAGTGTTCATTCGTTTACGAACTCTCGCTCGCAGCACATTAAATTATTTGAAATATTATTGTGTTTTATTTGTCATTCCTATCCTTACTTCCTAAGTTTTGGACGAAAGGTTACGAAACATGTTTTATCTTCTAATATTCGATGATGGTTATCGTAAGATATATCCCGGGAAGTCTATTTCGCGAAACACGGGAAAGAAGTGTATAGTGAAAACGCAATGGGGGCAGTTACAAGCAGAGATACTCGCATGCAATGGTACGTACTTATTTCTTTATTACTTAAAAGTAAGCATTTCATTATGTTCAAAATTAGTGACAAAATTAACTATCCAAGGAAAGTAAAAATGATAACGGTATACATAGGTCCTGTCACCCTACAGCCTACAAGTGTAGCCTACTCTACCGTCGGAAATGTCGGTACGATCAGTGAAAATTCTATCAAAAATCACTGCTGACTTTGAAACGTGATTACTCTTTCAAAAATCGAGCAAGAAAATTTTTCAAAAACCTTTAGAAAACTTATGAAATTATGCGCCAAGTAAGTCCTAACGGAAGAATTTTTCACCTTCTGAAGATAATATATCACGTGAGAAGTTTTGAAAAAAAACTTCTAGAATTTCTCGAATTTTCTACCTCGACTTCAACTTGTGGCATCACCTAGGAAAGTGTTAGAAAAAATATTCAATCGATACCAATTTTCTTTGACGTCTCAAATTTAATTCAAGCCAATGAAACTTAAAACATCTTCACGGATTCTCGAGATACGACTAAAAACGTCCAAGCTTTAAATGTCAAGTTTCAGTCGGCGATTACTGCTGTCGATCGCGAGAGCGACGGTCGCCCAGAATTTTTTACATTTTGTTTCTTAACTTCTACTCTTGCTGTGACTTAGGATACTAAATGAAAAAAGCTGGGATTAATAGTACGTAATCTGTGAAATCTAAAATCTCACGGCCAGACTCGCTGCTAAAGCGATTAAAATTCGGCGCAGACACGCTTGGACATGTTTAGTCATTTCTCGAGAAACCGTGAAGATTTTTGAAATTTTGTTGGCTTAAATTAGAGATAAGTCTTCAAAGACTAATTGGTATGAATTTAAGATTTTTCCACAACTTTCCTAGGTTATGCCACAAGTTGAAGGCGAGGTACAATATTCGAGAAATTCTTGATTTTCTTCTAAACTTCTCACAAAGTATATTCACTCCAGAACGTCAAAAATGCTTGTATTAAGGCTCTGTTGATGCGTAATTTCATAAGTTTTGTAACGGTGTTTGAAAAAAGTTTCTTGATCTATTTTTGAATGAGTAATCTTTTTTTAACGTCAGTAGAGATTTTTAATAGTGCTTTTGCTGACCGTACCGACAATTTCCGTCGGTAGTATATACCTGGGGTAGAACGGACTATATTTCTTCTTGGATACAAGCAGAAAATTGTCTTTTATAACTCTTACATCATTTTGCAATTAAAAAAACCATCTGAAACTTCAGATTTTCCAAATATAGGTCACTTCTGTTGATTTAAAAAAAAACCTGCATATACAATTGCCCAATTTATAGTGAACATTTTCCCTTCATAAAAAATACACCTGTGAGTTTTATGTGCTTTTATATAGGCACACCTTTTTTTAATTGTAAAGTAATTGTCGAACGTGCAAACTTTTGTCTTCACACTTTCTCGTACACTACCTCCACTTCGTATGAGGGCAATCGACAACCATTCTTAATCATTTAAAATGTATTCATTTTATAAATGCGTGGCTTACATTTCTTCTCTGAAATGGGTTAGAAATTACCTAAATGTGCTATGGAATAAGCCCACGATATAAGCAGTCGATGATTAATGATGATAAAACTTCTAAAACATTCATAGCTAGTTTTACATACAATTTCCGACGATAGTGTATAAATTGACGGATTTCCAAAAACTTTTTAAATAATTTTCAACATTTTTTGTCAAGGCATAATTTTAATCCACACTTGGCCACGAAATAGTGGAAACGATACATTTTGCTGTCTTTCTCTAGATTTCAGTTCTTTGTACTGTTCTCATAACTACGGTTCTTGGTCAACTCTGAAAAGAAGAAAATGTTCAAAAATAAGTTTGGAAATAAAAAATAATAAGAAATTCGTTGTGCTAATTATTTCGTTTGCGCATCGGCCCCGGACCCCAAATTGGAAATGTGAATATATTCATAAATTAAAAAAAAAATAAAGTACTCAATCACTAATAGCAAGCAAAAAATAATTTTATGAAAAATATTTGTGATGAAAATTCAATGTAAAAAATCAGATATTTGGAATAATTGCTGTTTTTCTGCCTATCTAATCAATTATTTGCAGACTGTGTCTGATTACATATTTCGTTTTTTGCTATCGCCTTCAATCGACCCGTTCCAGCTCGTCATATTTACTTTTTAAATTTGGAGTACATATTTGCCCCAAAAACATTAATCCATAATTTTATTAATTAAAATCAGAAAGCTCAATCCTTGAAAACTTCTCAAGAATTTTTATCGTAATTTGCAATATTTTACAAAATGTTTGCTATTTTTCATAACTTTCGCATTTTGAAAATAGCGCGATTTCATGGAAATCTGAATAATTTACTGAAACTTCATCTTCTTTCAAAATTTTGTGAAAGTCTCATATTCAAAGACAAATAGTCACTGAAGTTGCCACTATGTAAATTCAACCTTTTTTAATTAAGCATTCCACAACATTCTTTTCTCTGATTATATCGATTCACGACAAAACCAATGATGACCCGTAATTGGACCATTGATCTGGATAAGGTTCTCATTCCATATTCTGAAAAAGAAGTTTTTACACCAGCAAAAATACTTAAATTTTCCTAAACTGATTTCCAGCTACAGCTTCTTGCGCTACGCAAAAAAAGGAATGAAACAATTATGCTAATAATCTGCTGCGCTTCTATAGAAATTCACCTTTCAAATGAGGCATAAGAATATTGAAAAATAAATGCTCTTCCAGATGTTATATTTAATTCGATTTCATTTGCAAAATGACAAAAATTTCGATAATATACAAGCTAAACTAAACTTTTTTTTTACATCGAAACTGCCTTTAAGCTGACAGCTTCAAGTTCAGGGGTTAGCATTTGTTAATGTTCAGAATTTAAAAAAATTTCCCTATCGGTGCAAAAATTATAGTATTTTTTCACGGTTTTTGTTATTGCATACCAATGAAAAGTTTGTATTGTACAAGTATAATATTTCTTTAATTTAGACTTTTTGAAAATGAGCAGAAACGACATGTTAATTTTTATTACCATTAAAAAATGAGGTATTATGTATGACATATTCTTATTTTCCGCTGGAGAAGCAAGCTTCAATTTCATTGAACCCTACAAAAGTTGAAGATTGCTTTTTCAACGTAAACTGAACATGTTATACATAATATTATACTTTCTGATTTTAACGAGAATTAACATTATCATAAGAATGTAATTTTTGTTTATTTACGAAAAATTCTAACTTAAATAAAAGTTAAATTTGTTGGATACCAAGTTTTTATTAGTTTGTAATACAAAAACTATACATGAGGAAATACTATCATTTTTATACTGATAGGAAAATTGGTTCAAATTCGGAAAATGAACAATTGCTGACCTCATCGCGACACCGTAGAACTGTTTCTGATATCAAAAAGTTACTTTACCTTTTGTTTATTGTGACGCGTAGTAACTTCTCAGGAATATCAATTCTCAATTTTCCAACATTTTGTATTTTCAGTCCACCATAACCCCGAGCTTTATGTAGATGTTAATATTTTTTGTCGAGAATTGTTTTCTATTACATACCTCATAATGTAAAATATAAGCTCTCGTATATTATCAAAATTATTGCTGTAATAGGCATGTAATTAGTCTAGAGACTTATGGATTAGTTAATAATGAATGAAATAAAATCGAATTAAAACCTCTGTAGAAGGATTCATTTTTCAATATTCTATGCTAGAAATTTCAAAAGGTTATTTTCCATAGAAAATCTGATCCATGTCAGTGCTCTAATTAAGAGAGAGAGAGACAAACTCTTCAATAGTTCAGTGACTATTTGGTTTTCGAATATAAAACTTCCATAAAATGGGGAGAAAAATCATATTTCCTCTTTATTTTTCATGCATTTGTACAAATATTCCTCTAGAAATTTCTATCATTATTATTTTTCGTAATTCGGACAACCTTCTATAAAAATGCTGTAGCTTGTGATGAAAATTCGTAACCAATAAGTTTTTACGCATTGAAATATTCAGTTTTGGAATAAAATTAATATAAATAATTATTTTTTCGGATAAATATTTACCTTGCAGAGTAAATGTCACTGAACTTTGAAAAACAATCTAACCGCCGCGCCGCGCTGGCACATTCACATCAAGTGCGGCTCGCTTTGCTCGCAAGTTTGAGGGCGCATAGGGCGCGTGTCTATTCGGTATCACGCTTCGCGCTCGGGTACTCATTCTTTGTGATTGAAGTACCTGAATATCAAAAACATCTCTTTCAGATCACAGTATTTATATATGCGTCTTGATATATAAATTTTCTACGTAATTAAGTATAGTTAAACATTGAGTTGCTCAAAGCTCTGTAGTCACGCTACGCCCTCCATTTTTGACAGACATTTGCAAATGTATATTTATTTTCTCAATTACCCTACAATGAAAAACTACAATCCTTTCTTCGTGCATTCTTCCTTTCTCGCGTTCTTATGCTAGAAATAAGATTTTTGGTTTCATATTATTTTTTATGGTTGAAACAAAATATCCTAAAAGTCTTCTTTCAGATACGTGTACTTTACGCGTCTCGCGTGTTTTGGCGTAATCTTGGAATTTTCGTTTTTTTTCTTCTCATTTTAATTTCAATAAATGATTCAAAAACGAGTTCTATTTAAAAATTCTTCCAAAAAATGTTACAGGAATTTTTAAACGCAGAAATCCCTCCAACAAATTTTCCCCATATTTGACGTCATTTGTCTCAAAATTTGAATTTTCGACTTCTTTCCTAATTATTTCGATAACCAAAATAACAAGTGCTATCGAAAAATGGTTCAAATGAATTTCATAGAACTTTTCGAAAGCTGAAGTTCCTTTTGGAATTTTTTTTCTCATCTCACGCTGATTGGTTCAAAATGCAAATTTTCGATTTATTTCGTAGTATTAGTAGCTCGGTTCTCCGAAATAGTAATCCACGGTAATCCACCTAACGCACTTGTATCTGGGGTAATCCACTTGATAGTCAGATTCATCAACTTGTAATCCAGATATCTCGGAATATTCCGGTGTAATCAAGAGTAATCCACTTGTAATCCAGATAATTAGAAGTAATTTAAGTAATCCTAGAAATTATATTGTGATCTATATCTTCTTTAGTTGAAGTTAATGTACTTTGATAAAAATTCGCCTTTTCAGTAGCAAATTAATCTTCCTTGTATGAAAATTTACGATTTTGTTTGAAAATTCAATTGCCCTGTTGAAAATTCATCTTTTTGGTTTGAAAATTTAACTAATTTGATCGAATAATTTATTTATTTGCTTGAAAATTCAACCATATCGTTGAAAATCTGTTTTAATTGAAGAATGTAATTTTCAATTGAAAATTTAAGTATTCCAGTTAAAGATTCTCCATTTTAGTTGAAAATTCATTAGTTGATTACAAATTGGACTATTTTGTTGAATGTTTTATTTTTTGCAAAAGATTTCTTTTTTCAATGTAACTACTTGGTTGCAAGATCTTTTTGTAGTTTATTTGATTTCAGTTAAGAATTCCTCTCTTTGGTTGAAAATTTAATTATTTTGTTAAACATTCCTTGGTTTTTTGGTTGAAAATCTATTTTTTAAATGTAGTTTTAACTATTCCAGTTGAATATTTTTCATTTCAGTTGAAAATTCATTTCCTTCATTAAAAATTGAAATATTTTGCTCAATATTCGACATTTTTGTAATTTTGTTCTTACAATGAAAATTAATGTGCTTCATTTTGGTAGGAAATTGATATTTTTCAGTTAAAAATTCAACTGTTTCGATGAAAAGTTATCTTTGTAGTTTAAAATTCAACTGCTTGGTTAAAAATTCATTTATTATTTTGGAATTCGTCTACTTTGAACAAAATTCAAAATCTTGTGGAAATGTTTTTTTTTATCGAAGGTTCAACGGTTTTGTTAAAATTTCGTCTTTTCGGGTTGAAAATTCAAATAGTTTGTTAGAAAATTCAAGGATTTGGTGTCATTTTGTTTGAAAAGTTAGAATGTTTTGTTGAAAATTCGTCTTCTTGGTTAACCTCAACTGAGTTTTTATTTAAAATTGAAATTTGTTTGGGCTAAAATATCAATTATGCATAATTTTTTTCTTGCAAATTCATTTCATTCAGTTAAAAATTAATCTACTTTGTAGAAAATTCCACAGTTCACATACTTCACAGATCTCTTAGTTGAAAATTCATCACTTTGTTTGAAAATTTAACTATTTTATTGAAAATCACTGTTGTTCATGTAAATATTTATCTTTGAACTAAAAATTAAACTATTTCATTTTTCGTGAAACATTCATATATTTTATTAGACGATTCAGCTATTTGGCCATTTTGAATACTTCACAGATCTCTTAGTTGAAAATTCATCACTTTGTTTGAAAATTTAACTATTTTATTGAAAATCACTGTTGTTCATGTAAATATTTATCTTTGAACTGAAAATTAAACTATTTCATTTTTGGTGAAACATTCATATATTTTATTAGACGATTCAGCTATTTGGCCATTTTGAATAATTTTGTATATAGAGGTAATCCAGGGTAAGTCCGAAGTAATCAACCTCCGTTTGACCGCATTTTTACACAGAAAAAACAGAAGATAAACTTTACATCGATTTCCGACGAAAGATTATTTGCAACAAAAATTAACTTCACAGGATAAAGTTTACACAAATATCGGTTAAACTTTCTTTTTTATTCCATGACAAACACATGTATGTTGAAAGACGCGAGGTTGCCTGAACAAAACTTTATTTCTCTAAAAAATTTGCTGCAACAAAGTTTATTCTTAGTTTTTTCTGAGTAGGAGTTGTTTCCCCCTCGTCTGCGAGCTAGTCTGCCGTGGTTTGGCTTCACATTAGAATTTTCGACTAACTCATTTTCGATCAAGGAATGCTGCTTGAAAAACACGGTCTTTCTTTTAGAACCTGAGAGAAGTGTGCCAAAGCTTGATTTGATCCGTTCATTTTTTCGACCCTCACACAACGTTCCAAATATGAGCCAAAAAACTACGTTTTTAAATATTATTGTTCATTTTTAGCAATTCTTCCGTCTCTTCTCATACAAATGTTGACTGATGGATAATTTGAGTATCTCCAATGACTTTTTCAACAATTTTAATTGTTTTAATAAAAGTAACTGATATAAGCAATTGTTTATTCCCAAAAAATGTAAAAAATAATATATTTTCTGAATGAAATGTAATACTTGGTAATTTTTGAAGTAGTGCATTTTTTAAATACATTATGTAATTACTTAAACAATTATTGTACTATCACATTCCATTCAGAAAGTGCGGCTATGTTTTACATTTTTGGGAAAAATACTTGTTTAAATAAGCTACATTTATTTAAGCAATTACAAATTATTTGAAAAGTCATGCCGGTTATTAAAATTGTTCATTTGTAATTATGTGCATTAAGAAAGATGACAGAAATCGCTGAAAATTGGCAGTTATTATACCATTAAGCCATTTCCCTTTCGGGGTAGGCGTGACTTACTCGGTTGGAAAGTAGTGGGATAGGTATATAGGTGTAAAGTAGGTCGTTATATGGTATAAGGTAGATAGGTATATAGGTATATGTGTTATGGTATAGATATTTTAGATTGATCTGGAGTTTTCGTGTTATTTATTCAAATAACACGTTCACTCCGCAACACTGCTCCGACCCAGGTTGCTGATCAATCTCTCTAGCGATCACCCCAAGTGAGGAGCCTCACAGAATTGTTATGTATGGTTCCCCACTTGGGCCCATTAGTATCCAAGGTCTTTGTTTCAGGCATCATTCACTCTATTGTCACTCTGCTTATAAACTATTTGTCGCCACACATTTCTGTCCTGGCATATTACTCTAGCTTCATTTACGTCCATGCATTTCTTCATGCAAGCTCTTATGTTCCTATGACTTCTTATGTCTCTTCGGATCAATGTCTCATTTACAGATTCTAACCATTCTTTCGGCGGTCTACCTCTGGGCAGGACGTAAAAATGTAGTTTTTGGATTCTCGGGTCATATTTGGGACAATGTGGGGGGGGGGGGGGCGCATAAAAAGTTATTAGTTTGGTTTTATTCCATAGACACTCATCTTTAATTCCTCGAAAACTTAGCATGTTTTGAGCAAGCCCTCAAGTATGAGATCAATTTCTCGAAAATTCAAAATTTCTCCATTTTAAGTAAATAGGATTTTAAGGTGCCTGATGGAACGTGTTAATATTTGAATTTCGCTAAAAAAAACTTACATTTTCTTTCTCCGGAAATAGAAATTTTGAGCAGAAGGGGGGGGGGGGTCCTGCCCTGTAGCTCGAAAAGCGTTTTTTGGACCACCCTAATGTTCACATTTTCACATTATGGCTCGGGCCCAGCACACCAACCAAATGTGAAATCCTGCTCCTAAATGTCGATCAGCATCATACCTTCACAATGTGTAGTTTGTATACCAAAAGATTACCCAACATTTTCTGTAAAAGAAGTTATTACATTTTGTTATTGAATATTTGATTGCAACTTGTGTCACTTCTCCATGAACTGAGTGTTTTTTTTAAACTTGAAACATCGAAATATCTAAAAAAAAATACGCATCCTATGAAAAAAATATCCGTAATAAAAACTATTTATTTTCGAGGGGGAAAAGCGATTTTGATTGAAACAAAAACTACGTATCCTATATAATAGTCATTTTTAACAAATTTGCAATCTTTCTTGAATGAACAATTTCTGTCTTCATTTTTTACGTACCTTGCAACGTTTTTCCAAAAATTAAATTTTTCTATTTCTAGTTCTATTTTTTACGAATAAAACAAAAACGACGCATCTTATTAAACAGTGACGAATGATAAATTTTTAGATCTTTTCTGTATGCAAAATTTTTGTTGTTTCCTTTTTTTCATATCTTGCATAGTGTGACCGCAAAATGGAATTTTTTTATTTCTCATTATTTTTTGTGCCATCAAAATTTGAATTTTTTATTTTTTAAAAAGAGAGAGAGGGGGGGCAGACGACAGGCAGACACATTCCCGAAAAACCTGTTTTTCGGGTTCAGAATGTCTTAAAACGTAGGCATTTGACAAAAACGGTGGGGGAGGTCAAATTTTACACAAATCTAATACCTTTTCTGAGGAGAATATGAAAACCTTCATTATTTTAGATGCTAATAGAAGTTAAAATCGAGTCCACTTCAAATCAGGCAGGTTCTACACTCGAATTCGCGGACTCTCTCGGGTAAAAAATATGTTGTTTTTCAAGAAAATCCCAATTTTTTCTGCAAACTTATATAACTTTTGATCTAATTAAGATATTTAAGATTTCTTTGCAGACGAATCATCAGGAAATTACCCTGTGAGTTAAATGCGGGCTAAATAACTTTTGTGGCCAGAAGAATCTTCTTTCATAAAATAGAATTTTCGCATTTTTCTTGAAAGGAACAGCAGATACGAAAAGATGTTTAACGAATAGCTTAGACAGTTATAAAAGTTCTGCAAAATGTTATTTTACTCATTTATGATATCTTGTACCATTTCCGCAAAAAATAAAAAAATACTATATTTCTTTCGAAAACTGCAGTTGCAGCAGAGAAGTCAATTCTTTTAATTGTACAAATCTGCTATTAACTATGTATTAAATTGCTTTTCTGTGCACAGTTTCAAAATCAGAACACACTGGTCGTATGGGATTCCAATTCATTCTTTGATTTTTACCTATTATTTTGGATGAATTTTTATTTATATAAAAAAGACATTCTACAAGTCTTATGCGGGCTAAACCAGTTTTGTGGTCAAGAGAATTTTTTTCTGTATGAAAATTGATTTTTTTTATTTTTCTTGGAAATGTTGCAAGATATCATTAATGAGTGAGGGAACTTTTTGTAGAACTTTTTACCTATGCAAACTACTTTTTGAACATGTTTGCGTATCTGTTGTTTTTAAGAAAAAAGCGAAAATTCGATTTTATGAAAAAAAGTTCTCCTGGTCATAAAATTTCTTAATCTACCAGAATCTAAAAAGAAATTTCAAATATCTCAATTAGATAAAAAAGTTATATAAGCTCAAAGAAAAAATTGGGACTTTTTTGAAAAACAATGCAAAAAAATGAAATACGCATAACTCCGTAAATTTTTTTTTCACAAATCGCAGAAATACGCATCCCCTAATTTCCTCTGAAAAACAATATATTTTGTAACCCAGAGATTCCGCGACATCGAGTGTAGAACCTGCCTGATTTGAAATGGATTCGGTCTTAACGGAAAACTTGCGATTTTTGCTGTACTACCGAAAAGCACAAACCTCTGATTTATATGAAACTTTGTGCACTCATGCTTTTTGATGGCCTAATTACGAATATGATAGTGACAATACTCACAAACTTGATTTTCATGGAAAAATTAATGAAAAACTCATAAAAACCATGATCTTTCGAACCTATCTTGGTGAATACAGGAAATTTCGGAATAGTTTGCAAGACAAAAGTTGTAGATCCAATCAAAATTTACATTTTTAATAGAGTACACTTTTTTCCAGATCGATAGTTTATGACAAAATCACTATCGAAATTTAGTAATTGCTTGAGTTCAGAAGAGTCGGTCCTTCTGTGACTGGTCACAAAAACAATTTCGGTCAAAACACCTGCCCCTCTACGACGTCTCGTTGGGGCGGAAAGGCATGCCTCTGACCGGTCACGGAAATAATGTTGTATAAAAACCTCGCCCCTATCAATTTTCAACGTCTCATGGGGGCGAGAAGGCAACACTGTTCCCACCCAGGCCGCTGATCAATATCTCTAGCGATCACCTCAAGTGAAAAGTCTGACAAAATTGTTATGTGTGGTTCTCCACTTGGGCCCATTAGTATCCAAGGTCTTTGTTTCATGTGTCATTCACTCTATTGTCACTATGTTTACAAACTATTTGTCGCCACACTTTTCTGTCCTGGCATACTACTCTAGCTTTCTTCACGTCCATCCATTTTTTCATGCAAGCTATTGTGTTTCTATGGCTTCTCATGTCTCTTCGCATTAATGTCTCATTTGCAGATTCACACCATTCTTTTGGCGGTCTGCCTCTGGGCATTCTGCCATTTACTGTACCTTTATACACTTGTTTCGTAACTCGTTCATCTTTCATTCTTTCAAGATGTCCGAACCATCTTTCCACTTTTCGGATGCAGATAAATTGATGGAATTTGGAGGGCTTCTAAGGATTTCTAAACATATTTGTTGTTTTTTTTTATTACTTAATAATATTTTAAAAATCGGTTTTTTATAATGAAACTTTTTTTATTAACATAATTCAAACTTTATGCAAGATCTAAAAGATTTCTTGGTTCGAGACGAATCGATTGACCTATAATATTAATATATTTTATTAAAGCGTAGGGAAGTTATGGTAATTCATATATTTTGAAAATCTGTTTTTTATAGTAAAACTTTTTTCATCAACATAATTCAAAATTGATGCAAGAATGGAAAAAATTCCTTGATTCGAAGCAAATCGATTGATCTATAGTATGAATACACTTCATTGAAGAATAAGGAAGTTATATAGAAAAAGCTTTCGACACGGTAAATAGAAGTAAACTTTGGGAAGTCCTTAAAGAGTATGGAGTGAATGGAGGGCTCCTACAAGCAATAAAAACAATATATACGGGTAGTAAAGCAAGTGTAAGGGTAAATGGGAAACTGAGTGACTGGTTCGATATTATGCAAGGCGTGAAACAAGGATGCGTTATGTCCTCGTGGCTATTTATCATATTCATGGATAAGTGTCTAAGAACTGCCCTCTTCAACGAAAAAGGTATAGATCTCGAAACCGTCAAAGTACGTGGGTTGGCTTTCGCAGATGACAAGATTGTTATGGCAGAATCAGTCGAAGACTTGCAAAGAATGTTGAATAAACTTAACACAAGCATGAAGAACATGGACCTCAAAATTAACGTGAATAAAACGAAAGTCATGGTTTTTGAGGGAAAAAGTGAGAAAACAATATGCAACATTGTCCTAAATGATGTGAGATTAGAACAAGTTGACAAGTACGTATATCTAGGTAGTCTATTCACTAGCGACGGAAAAATAGATGGGGAATTAGATAGGCGGATAAATAAGGGTAAGCAGGTTATCGGTAGAGCAGGATCCATCCTCACGAATAAAAACATATAAAAAAAAACTAAAATGGCCATACATAATTCCATATTCGTACCAACTGTACTATACGGTAGCGAGGCATGGACCTGTCAAGAAAAGGACAGGAGTAAAATCAACGCGATCGGCATGAAACCTCTGCGCATAATATGCGGAAAAACACTGATGGACAAAGTCCGAAACGAGATAATCCTCAAAGAATGTGGTACAGGAGACACGCTAGTTGACATATGGGAAAGAAATCAGTTAAGATGGTTCGGACATCTTGAAAGAATGAAAGATGAACGACTGACGAAGCAAGTATATAAAGGTAAAGTAAATGGCAGAATGCCCAGAGGTAGACCGCCGAAAGAATGGTTAGAATCTGTAAATGAGACATTGATCCGAAGAGACATAAGAAGTCATAGGAACAGAAGAGCTTGCATGAAAAAATGCATGGACGTGAAGGAAGCTAGAGTAGTATGCAAAGACAGAAAAGTGTGGCGACATATAGTTTGTAAACAGAGTGACAATAGAGTGAATGGCGGCTGAAACAAAGACCTTGGATACTAATGGGCCCAAGTGGGGAACCATACATAACAATTTTGTGAGGCTCCTCACTTGGGGTGATCGCTAGAGAGATTGATCAGCAACCTCGGTCGGAGCAGTGTTGCGGAGTGAACGTGTCATTTGAATAAATAACACGAAAATTCCAGATCAATCTAAAATATCTATACCATAACACATATATACCTATATACCTATCTACCTTATACCATATAACGACCTACTTTACACCTATATACCTATCCCACTACTTTCCAACCGAGCAAGTCACGCCTACCCCGAAAGGGAAATGGCTTAATGGTATAATAATAATAAATAATACTCATTCATAATATTTGGATCATCTGTTCAAACCGAAAAACCGTTTTCATTCAAATAATTCAAAGTTGACGCATGAATAGAAAAGACTTTTTGCTGATAAATTTTCAAATAAAATAATTCTGGCAAATTTTGTGAAGAGATCATAAAGCTGGGAAAGGGATAGGGTGCGGCCGAACTTTTCCAGCACGAAAAATTATCATTCCGAATACAAAGTTTGATTTATCTGATTTGCCTTTGTATTCAAAAAACGTTTAGTATTATTTTGTAATTTTGTATTTTTCGTAAATTTATATTTTTAAATTCATCAAAATGAAGACTTTGGTTTGTCTATTATTGAAAACAATTACTAATGCTTTCTCTAAGAGGAAGCAAAGTGCTCGTGAAATGAGCACCATATAATTATAAATACCATATAAGAAATAAATTCTTTGCGAATCCTCGATTGATTCTGCCATAACAATCTTGTCATCTGCGAAAGCTAACCCACGTACCTCCACTGTTTCGAGATCTACACCTTCTTCGTCGAAGAGGGCAGTTTCTAGACACTTATCCATAAATATGATAAATAGGCATGAGGACATAACGCATCCTTGTTTCACCCCTTGCATAATATCGAACCAGTCACTCAGTTTTCCATTTACCCTTACTCTCGCTTTACTACCTGTATATATTGTTTTTATTGCTTGTAGGAGCCATTCATTGACTCCTTACTCTTTGAGGAATTCCCAAAGTTTACTTCTTTCTACCTTGTAAAATGCTTCTTCTAGGTCAACAAATGCACAGAAAAATTTCTTTCCTACTCTCAAGCTCTTTTCTGTGACCTGTCTTAAGCTAAATATCTGATCTGTACATGATCTCCCTGGCATAAATCCAATTTGGACTTCCCATATTTTTGAGTATGATTTAATTACGGTACTTAATAAGCTGATACCTCAGTAATGATTGCAGTTTCTTTCATCTTCCTTTCTTTTATATATTGGTACGATAATCGCTCTTCTCCAATCGTCTAGAAGTTCTGCCCTCTTGATACATAAATTTATCAATTCGCACAACTTGTGAGGTAGGTACTCGCAACCTGATTTGAGCATTTCAGCGCTAATACTGTCTACACCAGCAGCCTTACCGTTTTTTAAGTTCTTAATTATATCTCTAACCTGAGTGACCCAGACTTTTTCAATTGGGTTCTCTAATGCATTATGTTATATGTCATATTTGCACCTAATAATTCTTCAAAAGAGTCTTTTAAAGCCTCTACTATTCCGTCTGTATGTTATAGCATTTCAAGTTTGCTGTTTCTCATGGTCACAAACTCTGTACTTTAACTTTCCTTCATTTATTTAAATAATAGTTTCATGGTTCCTTCTAAGTCGTTTCGTATTCTCTTCTGATTTGATCTTTACTTTCCTCGACTAATCATTTCACTTTCCTCTTTTTGTGACTGTAATCATTTTTGAGCGTATTTCTCTCATCATCGCTAAGATCTGTGATATTCAACGTTTTCTTGTACGCTTCTTTCTTTTCTTGTCGAGCTGCCTCGATTTCATCATTCCACCATGCACAACAAGATTTTCTTCCTACAACCGCCGTACCACATACTTGGGTCGCAGTTTTAATAATAATATCCCGTAACATAGTCCAAGAGCTATCTGCATCTTTGTTGCTCCCAAGCGCCTCTCAAGTTTCCTTATCTATGAGTTCGTCTATCTTATTCTGAAAATCTATTAGCACTTCCGGTTTCTGTAAATTTTCAATCTTGATTCGCGTTTTTTTCGTTTTTTTTCCGCCGGAATAACGAAGTCAATTATACTGCGGTTATTTCCTTTACACCAGGTGTACGTGTTTTTTTGTATTACTATACCATTAGGCCATTTCCCTCTCGGAGTAGGCGTGATTTACTCGGGAAGGAAGGGAGTAATGTGGGGGTGGGGGTATACATTTTTACATTAGTATAGAATTCCTCTGTTATATATTTGAACAACATGACTTCCGCAACACTGCTCTGACCCAGGTTGCTGATCAATCTCTCCAGCGATCATCCCATGTGAAGAGCCTCATAAAGTCAGCATGTGAGGGTCCCTATTCGGGCCCATTTATACCCTAAGTCTTTTGTTTTAGACGTCATTCACTTCACTGACACTCTTTTTATGAACTATTTGTCGTCATACTTGTTTGTCCTGGCATACCTCCCTAGCTTCCTTCACATCCATGCATTTTTTCATGCAAAACTTGTTTCGTTCATCGATCAACTTTTATTATCTGAACGTACGCACACAATTAAACTTGGGGGATCAAATTGTTGCAGATATATTGATCTAGGATTTCAACCTGATATGATTCGCTTTAGAGGATCAATAAAAATAAATCAGCACAACTTCAGGGCGTACTAGCATCAGTATGCAAAGCAGAATGACAAGAGTGGGTTTGTGAAGCTCTCGTCATTTTAAGAAGTAAACTCGGTAGTTCAGGTGTTTGAAACTACATCTTTCTCGAAGAAGTAACACATATGGCTAGAGTCTCTGATTTTTGGGCTTCGCGAAGATACTCTATTTGATTTTTGAACTCCAACCCTTAACGGTAAAAATCAACCCCTTTGAACCACACAGATATGGTATTGTCAAGAAACAATCTTTTTGAGAATTTTACAATCTGGCTAAGGTCATTCTCAAGAAGATTATTTTTCGACACTGACATATCTGCGTGGTACAGAGGGGTTGATTTTCACCGTTAAGGGTTGGAGCTCAAAAATTGGAGTGGGTTTTTTTTCGAGGAGCCCAAAAATTAGAGACTCTAGTCACATTGTAAAATTCTCAGAAAGATTATTTTTTGACAATGTCATATCGGGGTGGTACAAAGGGGTGGGTTTTTAATGTTAAGGACTGGAGCTGAAAATTCTGAATCTTTCCTCTGGTGCTCCAGAAGAAACTTTTTTCCTCGAGTTTTACATATATCGCTTTTCCTCAGTTATTTGCGAGTAACATTTTTACCTCGCGATTCTGTTTTAATTTTTCCCTCCGAACTTCTTCGGTTACTTTTCTTCCTCGGTACTTTTTTTCACTGTTTTTCCTCAAAACATTCTGTGTCACATTTTTCCTCTAAGAGCTGCATATGTCAACTAGTGTCTCCTCTTCATCACATTTTTGGAGGATTATCTCATTAATCACTTTTTTCATCAGTGTTTTGCCGCTTATCATGCCCAAGAGTTCATGTTCATCGCGCTAATTCTACTCTTATCCTTCTCTTGATAGGTCCACGTCTCGCTACCGTATATCACAGTCGGTATGAACATAAAACTATGTATTGCCTGTTAGCTTTTTTGATACGTTTTTGCTTCCGAGAATAGACCCTGCTCTACTGATAATCTTCTTACCCTCATTTATGCGCCTATCTATCTTCATATCTATTTTTCCGTCGTTGGTGAATAGGCTACCCAGATATACGTACTTAGCAACTTGTTCCATTCTCTAACCATTCAGGACAATGTTGCATATTGTTCCCTCACATTCTCCTTCATCTGCGAATTCTAGCCCACGTTCGCTCACTGTGTGGAGATCCACACTTTCTTTGTCGAACAGGGTCATTCTTAGGCACTCCTCTACGAATATAATAAATATCCACGAGGACAGGACGCATCATATCGAACCATTCACTCAGTTTTCCATTAATCTTCACACTTGCTTTGCTACCTGCGTATATTTCTTATTGCTTGTAGGAGCCATCCATTGACTCTTTCAAGAATTTCCAAAGTTTACTTCTATCCACCTTATCAAACGCTTCGTCTTCAACATATTTTACTTACGGTACTTCATAAGCTGATACCTCCGCAATTATTACAGTTGCTTCTATCTCACTTTTCTTTGTATATGGGTACGATAATCGCTTTTTTCGAGTTATCTAGGACTTCTCCCACCGGGACACATAAATTTAACAATTATCACAACCCGTGAGGTATATACTTGCCACTGAATTTTAAGCATTTCAGCGTTAATACGGTTTACACCAGCAGATGTACCATGTTTCAAGTTCCTAAATATATCCCTAACCTCAGTGACACCGACTTTTCCAAATGGGAACAGTTGGGAACATCATTGGGAACAGTTTCTTGCTTCCTTTGGAGTCGCTTTGCATGTCCTTCTCTTCCTCTGTTCTGATTTTATCTTTACCTTCCAATTATATATTTTATTTTACTCAAGTATCTACAAGTGAAACATGAAATTTTTATACATTTCTGGGGGTTGCACCTTGGAATTGAAATTTGCACTTGGGATTTCCAATCAAAAAACACAATTTCTTCTTGTTAACTAAATAGGGACACTGGGTCGTAAACAATGATTTCAATTTCCTTTTTACTGTTTTTGTTTTAAATAGGCATATAATATGGATGGAGCCTAGACAGCCGGCAAGAATATTCAAAAAATAATTTTTCTCCCATGCGTTTAATGCTACAGTTTGATCCTCAATATCGGCTATCTTGCTAGTTGATGTCACAGGCTGAAAAACATTGGGAAAGGTTATGGGTAAAACTGAACTTCTTTCTGTGAATCTGTAAGGAATCATAGAGATGCAGGGGTAGAGGTTTGACCAATCTTATTTATGTGCCAAGTCACAATGGTGTCTTTCCGCCCCCACGTGACGTCGGAAAGGGGTTAGGGTTTGACCAGTATTATTTCTCTCACCAGTCACAGGGGTGTCTTCCTGCTCCAACGAGACAATGGAAAAGGGTAAGGGTTTGACCAAAATTATTTCCTTAATCAATCACAAGGGCGACTTTCCGCCCACGAGATGTTGGTGAGGGGTAGGGGTTTTACCAACATTTTTTCTGTACCCAGTCACAGCGATTCCCTCCCACTCCACGAGACGTTGAAGGGCTAGTTGTTCGACCAACATTATTTCTGTGACAAGTCACGAGGGTGCTTTCCCATCCCACTAGATTTTGGAAAGGGGTAGGGGTCTGGCCAACATTATTCTATGCCCAGTCACTGTTTCCCACTCTGTGTGAAAGAATAATCCCTTTGCAAAAAATGAAATTTGCATAAACACAGTGCATCAGAATTTCGGGCGTGTCTTAGGCTCTCGAATGCATAAAAAAAATTCAACAGTCACCCATTTGTACAAAAAATCATCAACTTAGTAAAAACTTGAACTTGGGAAAAGACAAAATAGAAAGTACTGCTAGACTTTTCTTGGGCTCTCAGAACCTTGAATTTTGTTTATGATCCACCCCTACATCCAAAATGATCAATGGCACATCTATAAATTCAAATTTAACACTACTTTCTGTTTCGTTTTTTCTACCTTATTTTTGTATCTACAGGAAGTTTCAAAAAAAAAAAAAAAATTTCGTGCATTCAAGAGCCTGGCATAAGCCCAAA
>CAKNXH010066059.1:0-11707 GCA_932178445.1 Andricus quercusramuli | reverse complement strand
TTCAAGTCAGACAAATTAAAAAGAGAAAGAATTTTTGATTTTTTTTTTAAATAATAGGCAAATTAAAGTTTTCATTTTGGTCAATTTAAGAATAGAAATTTACAAAAAAATATAAAATTACAAAGTAATACAAAAAAGTTTAAAAATAAAATGTCAAATCAGACAAATCAAATTTTGTATTTAAAATGATAATTTTTCGAGCTGGAAAAGGGAAGGGGAAAATTCTGTCGCACCCTATCCCTTTCCTAGTTTTATGCTAAGTTAAGTTAAGAGTTAAGTTTTCAATTAAAAAAATTATCTTTCAACCGATAGGTTGAAAAAAAGGCATGAAAACATTGGTGACTATCAGAATACTATTACAATCCCTGTAGTCTCTGTCAAAATTATTTTATTTGAAAATTTTTAATCAGAGCTTCTTTTCTGTTCATACATCAAATTTGATGTATGTTGATGAAAAAAGTTCTTCTGTTTAAAATAGATGTTTCAAATATTGCGAATGACTATAACTTCCCTACTCTTCAGTAAAGTGTATTAATATTATAGGTCAATCGATTTGCATCGAATGAAGGAGTCTTTTCCGTTATTGCATGAATTTCGAATTATGTGAATGAAAGAAATTTTAGTATAAAGAATCGTTTTTTCAAATATTATGCATTGCCATAGCTTCCTTGCTGTTCAATAAAATGTGTCAATATTATAAGTTAATCGATTCATCTCGAATCAAAACATCTTTTCTATTCTCACATCAACTTTAAATTATGAGAACGAAAAAAATTTTTACTATAAAAATCTATTTTAAATATAATATAAAGGACGATAACTTCCTAACTCTTCAATAAAATGTATCAATATTATAGGTTAATCGATTTTTCTCGAATCAACACATCTTTTCCATTCTCGCATCAACTTTAAATTAATAGAACGAAAAAAATTTTTACTATAAAAATCTATTTCAAATATAATATAAATGACCATAACTTTCTTACTCTTAAATAAAATGTATTAATATTATAGGACAATCGATTCGTCTCGAACCAGAGAATCTTTTATATTCTTGCATCAACTTTTAATTATGTTAACGAAAAAAGTTTTACTATAAAAGACCGATTTTTACAATATTATTATGTGCTTGAAAAAATGCAATAAATATTTTTAGAAATCCTTCTGTCAGTTTCAAGATATTAGTGGTGAAAATAAGCCCTCCAAATTTCATCAATTTATCTGCAACCGCTTTCAAGTTATCGTGTTCACAAAAAGTGTGGCATCCACACAAACATCACACACACACACACACACGCATCCGGGCAATTGCTTAAAACATTGTATTAGACTTTTTTGAGTCGATGAAGGTTTAATTAAATGAATTAAAATTTGTTGGAAAATGTTACCATTACAAAGCTTCCTCTGTGAGGAAGCAGAAATTGCAAAATCTGTTCCAAGTCTCTTACCTAAAATATGAAACTTGAATAATGTAGATTTTGATGGAAAATTTTTGTAAAAAAAGTTATATGTGCATAAGTGAAGGTCTTTGCAATGGAACGAGATTGCTCATTCTAGATATGAATGACCATGTATTGCGATGCCAAATTTTAACAGGAAGTAAAATTGGCGAAATTGCTTACTTAAGTCGAATAACGTTGAACTGTGAAAACACATACCCTTTCTCTTTCAGAAGAAGACAGTTCCCCATCAAATTAGCATTTGCCATGACTAGAAATAAGTCTCAAGGCCAAACTTTTGATGTGATTGGAATCGATTTAAGAAAAGATGTTTCCCACCATGGGCAATTGTATGTTGCATTTTCAACAGTTCGCTCATGGCAATCATTAAAAGTTTACATTGATCGTAAAAAAATTCAAAACGAAAGTAGAATAAAAAATTACGTATAACAGGAGATATTTTCGTAATCAAAAATTTTTAGATAATTATATAGAATTCACAAATTTTTTAGAATTATTTGATATGCACTCAAATAGAAAATTTTATTATTGTTGATTGATCCGGCTATTGTTATAATTATATTTAAAAAATTGTGTATTCATATATATATATAGCTTTGAAATGTCATTCTTCATGCATTTCTGGTAGAGAATTTTTGCTATATAATTTAAGTATATGTGTTTCAACAGCATTATATGTACATATACACGCACAGTGAAAAGCAGTTATTGTTCTTTTAAAAATCTAAGAAAAATACTACGAATTATAATTGAATTAAAATATTCAAATCTCAATCTGAACTAGATCTCCGCGCGCCGGGCGCGCGGATGTTCTAGTTATTTTTAACTTTTTGTCCAGTTTTTCATGTAGAGTATTTCCATCCTTTGGAATTCGCATGTATGGAGTTTTGCATGGCATCCACGCTAGCTGCACTGCAACTGGTTTTAAATTTGGAATTGCAATGCATCACAGCAAAAAGGCATTGCCAGGATTTGTTTGTTCATTTTCGACAAGAAATCAAACATAATAATTTGAAAAAACTCAGTGTCATTTGTTTATAAAATTGATCAAGAAAATCAACATTTTTGTTAGTTTACAAAATATCATCGCAGAGACATTGCGAAGTTGTTTTTTTCTGCATGAGAATTAAGTATATATATGCATTCAGAAACTGTGAAAATGTATACTTGTCAATGAGAATTTATTGAATAAATAACAAATGTTCTGTCAATTTGGAAAGTATGATAGCGATGAAACATTGGCAAAACATTTTGAGTTGATTTCGTGCAAAAAATTGAGTATATTCATTCATTAGTGGTGTGCTATGCATTGGCTCATAGATATTGTTTATATAATTAAATATTGTTGCAAAAGTTGCAAAGTGTGATAGTAAAGAGCCAATGGCAAAACATTTTTAGCTGATTCAGTACAAAGAAATCGAATGCATTCTTCCAGTAGTTCTGTAACTATGTTTTTGTTAGTAAGAATTGTTTAAATAATTGTTTTCAAGGGGTTGGATTTTTTAACCGCCTCTCAGCTTTTCGCATTGAACAAAGTTGGCCTCTGGACGCTTTCGAAATAAGTTTAAAATTTTAATTCTGAAAGGACATACTCCTATGGAAAATTTAATTGCGGATTTTTTTGTACGTAGGTAAAAAAGTTGTATCTTTTTCCGCTTTAAAAATGAATCCGAAAAATTCACTTTTCAAAAACAATATTTTTCTGTCTCTATTTGAATCTACTCACTGTCATTCAGCCAATTCTTGGAATTCTTTGATGAAATATTCAGGAAATATTCTGTAGATGTTCTACAACTGCTAGAGTAAATAATTTTCTTGCAAATAATTCTCTTCGAAGCTCATTATGAACGTTAGTTATGTCCATTCTCTTGATCAATGTCAAAACTAGAAAACAATTGAATTGCTTTCAATAATTGTATTGCTCAATACAAACCAATAATGGTTTAATTTCGTTTTGTTACATTTTTTAACCGTTTCTTTGTTTAAAATGAAACTTAATTGTTTTTCTGCGCACTCTATGAATAGTATAAATCATGCATATTTATATCTTAAAGATTCGGTTTACTTTAAAAACGGAAAAAGCTGAAACTATTCTAGGATGCGCAATTAACTTTCCTATAGAAATATGTATTTTTAAAATTACAATTCAAAACTTATTTTGGATATTTCGAGCTTCAGTTAACGGGAAAAATGTATATGCAGTTTTAGGATCTAGCCATCACTTTCTTGTAAATATGCTATGCTATGAATTTACATTAAAAGAAAAGAATTTTCAATCCATCAATTCGTAAAAGAATTTCATCAGACTTTTTTTGAAAGTAGGACACTTTTTTCTTGTCTGAAAAAAAGCATAGATTCTTTCCTTTAAATTGAGGCCCTGGATGCAATAACCGACAGGACGCTTGGTTTTGTATTCATTGCTGAGCCCGCGGCTTGCTTTGCTCGCAAGGTTGAGCGCGTCTAGGGCGTGCACTGTTGGTTCTCGCGCTTTGCGTTACACAATGCATTTACCTCCCACTACGCGCTTGATCTTTGTACTTCCCTCACATTTGAGCACAGGCCTTTCAAAATTGAAGGTCAAAGCATCGACAACTGTAACTTGGTGATAGTGAATTCTCTTTTGTTAAAGTTTCTGCGGCTTCAATGAACACATTCTTATCGCGTACCTCGTGCTTCGCACTCGATTTTTTCGAAAATGCGAACTTTTCTACATTATGTTAAACTCTATCATATCAAACGTATATTATATTTGTTTCTGTACCTTGATCTGGGACTGCTATTCAGATATTGTAAAATAAAGTACAAATGTTATTCTCAATAATTACTCTAATATTTGTTTCTTATTTTGCATTAAATGTTATTCCCAGCTACCCTGAAAAATGTACCGATTCAATAAATTCATATCCTTACAATTCATAACGTGCATGAGTATCCAAACAAAAGTATTTTCATTGCCTTGTTTTTTTAATTAAAAAAATGTGTCACCTAGTGTCGTTCTTCAAAAATTTTATTTACTGCATTTTCAATGCTATTTTTTATGATTAAAGCAAAAACAAGGCGTCTCATCAAAAAAGTATTGATGCAAATTTTGTAGCTATTTTTTGGGTGAACAACGTTTGTCTATTCATTTTTTCATGGCTTGTGCTGTTTGTCGACACATTTAATTTTTATTTAATTTTTTACGATTAAAACAAAAACTACGGAACCTATCCAGAAATGTGCATTAACTAATTTGTAGCTCTTCTTCAAGCGAACAACTTTTGTCTGCTAATTTTTCCGTAGCTCCTGTCATTTTTCCAAGAATGTATTATTTTTATTTCGAATGTCGTTTTTTACGATTAAAACAAAAACTACTCGTCGTATTAAAAAGTCATTAGGAGAAAATTTGTAGATCCTTTTTGGGTACACAATTTTTGTTCATTCATCTTTTTTCGTGTCTTACATAGTTGGACCGCAAAAAAAGAACGGAATTTCTGATTTTGCATAATTTTTTTTGTGATGAAAATTTGAATTTTCAATTTTCCGACAAAAAATAATCAAAAAGTTGTAACGACAATCTTGTAGGGTGTGCAAGAATCAACGTATTTCTTCTTCCGACTTTTTTATAGCGTCGTTGTTTGGCTTAAAATTGTAATTTCCGTTTGTTTTTTCGAATTTTGTATTTTGTATTTTTACATTCTCACCATTTAGATGGAATGTCTTAGCTTCATGTCATTTCAGACTATCTAGTTTTTGTGAATTCTCAACGTTTTGAGACTCGTGCGTCAGAAAAAATAGTTTTCAAAGTAATGTCTGTCTGTCGGTCTGTCTGTTGTCTGACGACGCAATAACTTCCGAAGGTATGTTCTGGTTCGAATTTTCTTCTGCACACTGGTTTGTGGTCCAAAACGACAGGTCAAGTTTGTTAGCCAGCCTTCTACTGCCAATAGTTATGGTTTTAGCCATGAACATTCAGACTGAAAAACGTAATAATGTAACTTTCCCACGAAACCACGCAAGATGCAATAATAGAAAAGAGACAAAAATTATATGTTTTTGAAAATTCTACAAAATTGCTCTTGATTATTTTTCTTTAATTATAAAAATAAGACAATAAAAATACGCATTATCTGATACCAACGGATATTATGAATTGTAATAATATAAATTTATTGAAATGATATATTTTTCAGATATTAAGGTAATCATGATAAATAAAATTTGTATTTTTTTGCTATCTCTGAATAAGCAATCCCAGGCTGAGGTATATAAATGAATGTAATATACATTTGATATAATAGTGTTGAACACAATATGGAAAAGTTGTTATTCTGGACAAAATCAAAATTATCTAGCGCGAAGCAGGAAAAATAAATACATTATCAAGCGCGAAGCCCGAGATTCAATAGACGCGAGCTCTAGGTGTGCTCAAACTTGCGAATGGTATTTTGCGAGGTATTTTGAACACATTGCTTCGAAACCCCAGGCTCATTTCATTTCTTTGCCACATACAATATGAATTATCGAGAACTTTTTATAAGGATTCCTTAAAGTATTCATTGACTTAATTTTTAAAATTATTTTATTAACAATTATCTGGCGTCAGATAATTGTAGTTGTCATTTGTTTGCAACTTTTTTATCCAACTTCAGATAAATAATATCATAGGGATTTAAGGTAAACGTCCCAGTAATCGTGACCTTAGTCCCAGTAATCGTGATGCCAATTTTCCTGCTTTTTATTTCATCTGAATGAATGTAATTTCTATTTGCCATTATAAAATGGTAAAAATAAGTGAGTTTTATCATTAAATGTTGCTTTTAACACATTTTTGTAACAATATATTCAAACTATAACCAAGTTTCACGATTACTGGGACCGTCACGATTACTGGGACATTTACCTTACTATGTATTTAAAGTTAAAAGAAAAATTGCGATTTGTAGTGTACTTTCGAAGCGCACAAACCTCTGATTGATGTGAAACTCTGTACACAAAAATAATTTCGGTCAAATCCCTGTCCCTGTAGGACATCTCGTGGGGGTAGGAAGGTGACTGTGACTTGTCAAATTAAATAATTATTTCATTAAATATTGTCCGAAGGAAAAAAGTTTGAACGAACACATCCTCATCACGTATCTCGTGCTACGCACTCCATTTTATCCAAAAGGAGAACTCTTCTACATTATGTTTAATACTATTATATCAAATGCATATTGCATTCATTTTGGTATCTAGGCCTGGAATCGCTCATTCAGATTTCGCAGAATGAAGAACAAATTATATTTATCATGATTCATGAGAAAATAAGGTACTTTTTACGATGAAAAGAACATCAACTCGACCTGCCTAAAAATTATTAATACCGAATTTCTGGATCCTTCTCGGGTGAACATCTTTCTTGTATTATTTTTTTCCAACCTTGTATTATTTAACAAAATAATTTAATTTTCTATTTCCAATGCTATTTCTCATGATCAAAGCAATAAAAAAAGGTGGAGTCTACACTGCCGGTACCGGCAACGAACAACCTTGCCGTCACCTGCAACGAAGCTGTTTCCTGGCTGTTTTTCACGAAAAGCGAAATGAGAAATGAAATAGAATTGAGTATATAGTCGTGCAAATATCTGAAAATATAACTTTCAATGTCAAAACTGAAAAAAATTATGTTTTCAAAATGAAAAATAATCTGTTAGCATTTGTTTTCGGAAAATACGTTGAGGGTACACCAATATTTTTGGTGCGAATAGGAACTTCGTGAAACATAAGCGATTATTCATTGAAATTACGAAAATTGCTCATAATTAAAATGAAAAATGGTTTACGAAAATATCTTCAAAAATGAAGGTTCGTCCCATATATTCAGTGTTACTGTTTGACTCCCAGTATCGGTCATCTTGCTAGTTGACGTCACAGCCTCAAACACTAATATTAATTTGGAATCACGCGTTACCTGCAGCCAATTAATGCACTGCGGAACGTAAGAGCACTGGTCAACCCGCTGAAGCTGGGACACAGTTATCCACAGGGCTGCCCCCCCCCCCATGAGACTTTGGAATAGGGTAGGGATTTGACCAGCTTCATTTCTGTGACTAGTCACAGGAGTGCCTTTCCGCCCCCCCCCATGAGACGTTGGAATAGGGTAGGGGTTTGACCAACATAATTTTGTGACCAGTCACAGCAGTGCCTTCCCGCCACCCACGATGCGTTTGAAAGGGGTATTTCGTATGCTTTAAGTATGCCTTTTACCGCTACCGATAGTGCTTGAACTTCTCAAAAAAAAAAAAAAAAAACGTAATTTTTTCAAGTTTTAAAAATGAACATTATATTTGCAGGTATTTTCAAGTCCATGTTCCTAATTAACGCATCGAAATACATCAGTATACGAGGTTTTGAAAAATCTTGTAAACATAATATTTTTCGTTTTAAAAACGTGGGTTTTTAATGCTTTGACCTTGATAACTGTTTTTTTTTTGCAATTCTCATGGCCATATTCGTAATCAGTAAATGGAATAATACATCGTTACACACTTTTGAAAAAAAAACAGCCGTCAACAAGGAACATTACCCGCGCCCGCCGGCAGGCTAGCCACTACTATAAGAAAAGTGTGCTTTGTATACAAAAATGATGAATAACAAATTTATGGTTTTTTTATAAAAGATTTTTTTTTCGTACCTTGCTTCGTTTGTTCAAAAATTATTTTTTTATTTTAATGTTGTTTTTTACAAATAAAACCAAAACTACAAATCCTATAAAAAGTGATTGCTTTTTCATTGTTTTTTGGGCGATTAAAACTTCAACTTTCAACAATAATTCAAAAAGTTGTTATGGCAGTTGTTTGGCAGGGTGTTCAAAAAGCAACTGTTTTGTTTTATAGACTCTTCATATGGTGCGTTGTTTGGCTTAAAATTTTCATTTTCGTTTTTATTTTCTCCATTATGTAAATGCTCTCACGCTGGTAATTTGTTTTTTCATAGCAAAAAGACATGACGATAACTTTTTTGCCTTTTTCAGTACTACGAATGGCCATACACACAATAAAAAGAAAGTGGTCTACAAAATTTTGAAAATCCTCTCACTATTTGAATTTTGACCCAAAATTGCTGGCTAACAAACCTGACCTTCAGTTTGGGACAATAAAAGAGTATACCGGAAGCCAATCCAATCGGTCAACCCTTTCGAAATTTATTGTGCTTACAGTCTAAAAATCTGCACACAAACGTACACAGTACACACACGCCCATAAGCAGACAGAGCCGTGCGCGCAAACCTGTTTTTCCAGTTCAGAACGTCTCAAAACGTGTATATTTGACAAAAACGGGGGAGAGGGGGGTCAAATTTCACACAAATGTAACACCTTCTCTGATAAGAATGTAAAAATATATGTCTGTATGAAAAATTTTGTTTCGAAATGTGCGTAGTATTTAGAAAACATTACAAAAAATGTTCTCAAATATGGAATGGTTAATTAAGAAAGAATGGTATGACTAATTTGAAAAAAAAAAGAAATAAATAAAAAGAAACTTTGAGATACATCAATGCTGAATTGAATCCTGCAAAGTTCGTTTGGAAAATGTTATTAGGTTCGGAGAAAATTTAGGGAGAATTTTTTTTGTTCGTTGGAGGCACACGTGTTTATAAATTTTGTTTTCTGATAACGTTTTTATTTCCAATTTTAGCAATTATTCTTAAAAACTTTAAATATTAAAAAGTTTTTAGAACAATCTTTGATAATTGTATTTTTATTGAATGAAGAAAATTTGTTAGAAAGACTTTTTTTATTTTAATTGTTCAAATTCGGAAATTTTATAATTCTGGAATTTCCTAATACAAATATTTTGTAATTCGGCCATTGTCTGTTGAAAGTTTTATTATTGGAAAATTTTTCAATTCGGCATTTTTATTTTTCGGTCTTATTATAATGTAGGGAGTTTTATTATTTGCAAACTATCCAATTGCAGAATTTCATAGTGTCGGGAATTTCATTTTTCAGGATTTTCAGTCGTTACAACGTTCGACCAAAAAAAAGATGAATTCTTAACCAGCAATTGAATTGTAGACATTTCAACCGAAAAGAATAAAATTTCAATCAAAAATAGTTATATTTTCTTATCGGGTTCTAATTATTCAGTTCGCATTCAAGTGGAAAAATGAAAAAAGAAGGGAAACAGGGAAAATACTGTGAGCCTGCTGTAAGAAGATAGGAATTTTTATAATTAATAGACAAAACAATAACATTTCAAATACATATTAACTTCAAAAATATTCGGTTACAAAACCTGTGAATTTTGCTTGAAAAATAAAGTGAATTTCCAATTGCACACATTCTTATTTTGGATCACACACTTTAAAATTTTGAACTAAAGTTATGAATTTTCAAAAAAAGAACATGTGAGTTTATGACACTATTTTTACATTTTTTAGTTAAAAAATGTAGACTATCACTTACAATGTTACTTGATACTACATGATATGATACTTATTAATAATATATTTACCACCTTTGAAATGTATACAATTTTAAGTTGAAATTATAGTTTTTATTGCACAATTATAAAACAAGTGTAATCTTTGAGACCTTGAAATTAATATTTTTTGCTTCAAATGCTTGAATTCGAAAATCTTGGGTTTCAATTTTCTAAATTTCTGGTGGTTTGGAAATTTAAATTCCTCAACGTTGTGGTTTCCAATTCACACATTAAAAAATATAAGAATTCGCTATTGAATCTTTCAAAATTATTTATTAAAGCGTTGTAGTTTCAAATTCATACAATTAAAATTTCACGTCAATTTCGCTATTAAATCTTTCAGTTTTGAATTTAATAATTTTAGATGTAAATATAAAGCAATTTCGACTTGAAAATATTGAAATTGTGCAATTTCCATCATTGACGTCATATTATAGATAATAGTTCTTAAGAAAATGTTCAAAATTAAACTATTTAAAATTAAAGAATTGAAAATTGTATGATATACAATTAAAATAAAGTAAATGTCCCAGCAATCGTGACGGTCCCTGTAATCCTGAAACCTGATTATAGTTTGAATATATTGTTACAAAAATGTGTTAAAAGTAACATTTAATGATGAAACTCACTTATTTTTGGCGTTCTATAATAGCAAATAGAAATTACATTCATTCAAATCAAATCAAAAGCAAGAAAATTAGCATTACGATTACTGGGATTAAGGTCACGATTACTGGGACGTTTACCTTATCTAGAAATTAAAAGAACTAAAATTGCTAATGCTCTAAAGGACTTCCGCATCTGTTTACGTGTGAAAAACTGTGGGTTTCCTGAAGAGAGCATATTTTTCTGAATCGGAAGAAATCACGGATTTTGAACGGGTGAACCGAGAGAAAGCGGAGAAACAAAAATGATAAAAATAGTTGCCACTCTGAAAACGTTTTTTATCAAAAAATGTTATTTTAAACGCCTTAAATTTTTAATTATTTAATCTTGAAAACTGCATTTTAAACTTCTTTCAATTGCAAATATACGCTAACAAATACATATTGGGTTGTCACAATCTTAAGTCTGAGACATTAATTTAATTTCAAATAATGTAATTCAGCATACCTATCTTATTAGACATTATAAAACTTGGCGGGATAAGAATAAAGATTTTAATACAAAACTAATGGATATAGGAGATTAACAGTACAATATAATCCTGATAAGTTATATAATGTCATGTCCCTTCATGAATGTAATTGAAAAATGTCTGGTAGGGACTTTATAGGAAAGTTCTCTACATACTTGATTATCATTATCCCCAATTATTTGGTCAATTTTGATTCCACAAATTCATACCGTTGAACTTGACAAACTTTTTGCACCGATGATGTTTTTGGTGAGATGTTTTTTTGTGTGAAATATTTCTTTTCTTATACAATAAAAGCGGAATTTCTAATGCCCAGTTTACCTGTCTTAAAAATTGAAGAAATTAAAAATCGAAGCCTTTGAAATTAGAATAATTAGACAATCATCCGAAATCTGGAATGACAACAAAGTTGAAAAAACAAATTAAAAATATCATAACCGTGTATAATGAAAAAAATTGTCACATAATTTTTCCATTTAAATTGATTCTATGCGTCTTTGAAGTTAAAAAGCATCAAATTTCAGGGTAATAAACTCGATGGGAAATTTGCAAAGTGGAACCCAAACCGACAAGAGTTTAATTTTATTTCTGGAAAAACCCCGAATTGTATTACTGTATTAGCTCTATTCACAATGTCCACTTTCTTTATCACAGGTGCACC
>CAKNXH010066058.1:0-27998 GCA_932178445.1 Andricus quercusramuli | reverse complement strand
GGGGGGCGGGAAGACACCCCTGTGACTGGCCACAGAAATAACTTAGGTCACACACGACCCCCTTTCCAACATGTCATGGGAGGCGGGAAGGCACCCCTATGACTGGTACAGAAATAATTTAGGTCATACACGACCCCCTTTCCAACATGTCATGGGGGGCGGGAAGGCACCCCTGTGACTGGCCACGGAAATAACGTAGGACGCATACCATCCCCATTTGTTCCCTAATGTTTCGTGGAAACATATCTTTTGCCATTGAAACATTTGTTTTAGCATTAATTTTTGTGTGCAGTATTTCTGTGATTTTTGATATTTAATGTCCACCCAGCCTTCCAGGAATTTTTCATACAATTTAAATCGCACCGCTGAACAGTTTGCAGTATTTCTGTGATTTTTCATATTTATCGTCTATTTTATCGAAAACTATCAGTCGTAGGGTAAAAACATATTCAACATAAAATATGTATTTTTGAAAGATCTACAACTTTTGTTCAAAACATTTTTGCAAATTTTTTTTATTTACTGAAATAAACGAAAAAAAATGAAATTTTCATAGTTTTTTGGGGTTTTGACCTTGAAAGTTAAATTTGCGGGTATTTTCACTATCATATTCGTGATCAGCGCGTCAAAATACATAGGTATACGGAGTTTCAAATTAATCGGAGGTAAGCGCTTTTCGGAACTTTATCCTTTAAATCTAAAAAGGATGGCTTTTTAATAGAATTTATTGAATTTGTAAGTGACAATCATAAATTTTCTACATAATACATAAATTCCCAGCTAAAAAGATAAACATCCAAACACAATTGGAATAGAGTTAAATTTTCATTGAAAAAAAAATTAATTTTTAACCACGTAAAAATTAATTTTTAACACTATTTTGATTTTCCTCCGAAGAGAATTTTCTACCAAACTTTTTAACTAGTTACATCTTCCTCCAAGAAAGATGAATGTTCAACGAGAAAAGTAATTAAGAAATTAATTCAACCAAAAGTAGTCGCATTCGTTTTATTGGCTTCTAATAATTCGGTTGGCATTGGCATGAAAAACAAAACTAAGGGGAAAGACTGTGAAGCCTGCGATAAAGAAATGATATTTTTGATCATTTATAGGCTGAATAATAGTTGAAATAAACATTAGGTTGATTTTTACTACTTCCAAAGTCTTGCGTTAGAATTTTGCGTTGGATTTTCATATTATCACTACTCATGTAATTCTGAAATTGCACTTGTCATAGACAATATGAATGAAATATTTCTTGCATCAAATTCATTAACGTAGGATTATTTACATTTAAAATGTTTAAGAATTCTACAACAATGAGTTTGAGTAGTGCGCATACGTGTAGCATTAATTACTATTTGAATCAGTATATTTTCACTAATTGTCAGTGACTGAATTGTAGCTACACCAGTCAGTAGAATTCAACTGACAGTCAGTTATATTTTACTAATTCAAATGCAGTGTGTGTGTGTGTGTATGAAGTCAGTGCGCATGTCTTTTTTTATAAAAACTTGCAGAGCCCAAAACTTGAGACTCACGGCTCTTGAAGGTCCTAATTAGGCTCCTAATTATAGGATAGTTTCTGATTCAAGTTCGTAAAAAGGCGTCTAGATTATAAAGACTAATAGATGTTAAGGATTTCAAGAGATGATCAGGGATTTTGAAGCTCTCAAAAAAATTTGAAGGTATGTAAGAATATTTCATAGGAAATAATGTATTTTAAGGTATTTCCAAGGACTCCGAGAAATTCTGAAGAGATTTAAAAAATCTGTAGGAATTTCCAAAGATTTCAATGATTTTAAGGACCTCAATTAAATTGTGTGCGATTTTAAAGAATTTCTTGGAATTACAAAAGATTTGGATGGATTTTATCGGACCTACGAAGTTTTAGAACATTTAAAAATATTTCAAGGAGTTTTCAAACGATTTTAAGGGATTTTAAAAGGTTTGAAGTATTTCAATAAATTTTGCAGAGTTTCAGGAAGTATCATCAAATTTCATGGAATTTCACGGGTTCTCCAAGAGATTTTATTGGAATTAAATTATAAGAATCAAAGCATTTTAATAGGATTTCAAAGATTTAATGGGTTTCATTTTTTTTTTTTTTTTCATTTCAGGGACCAAATGTACAAAACTGATTAGTTTCGAATGCAATCCCTATAAAAATTTATTATTTCTAATAAACATTCAGAACTATACATTTTAAATTATTCTTATTAAGTAATTGTTTTTGTTGAATAAGTTTCATCAACTAATTATATTTGCTAAGTGAATTGATTCATTAGCAAATTTAAACTTCTAAAAACTGAAAAACTTTAGCTTTAACCCTTAAAAATGAATCCTAAAAAATTAAAATGAAGTCTTTTGAATTCTGCAGAAATCTGTTTATTTCCAAAAACGCACTTGTAATCTTTCGAATTCTTTCAAAAATTCTTGAATTCTCTCGAAATATTTAGGAGAAAACTTGCTTCATTATCAATATGGTGAATTCTTCTAGAAATATGTAATTCTTTGCAACTATTTCCAGTGTCATCAACTTTAATCGGTTCAAAATTCTGCAGTATTCTGCATAAGTCTTTGAATTCACTTGAAGTCTTCTAATTCCCTAGAAGTTTTTCGAGTTCTCCTGAAATCTTCAGAATACCACGGTGTGTCTCGACTGACTTCAGCCCAAAAGGGCTTGCATATGCCGATTTTGTTCGAAATATACTTCTGGGATGCCCCACGATCATTTTGAGCCCAAGAAGAAAAAAATCGCTTTGGCCCTTTTTGAGAGAACTCTTTTTTTTATTTTCTTGAAGAGGTTAATTAACATTTTTAATGAAAACAAGTTAAACGTGGAATTTCATTGGCTTAAACCAGTCAGCTTGGCATCCAAAAAGGGCTACAGGTGCTCAACATCTTACGATAACGCAAACCCTTCAATATTTTTGAAAAATGGTGAAAAAAGTGGGAAAAAATCATTTTTCAAATCTGGTAAAAATGGCCGTATAATTGATTAGAGAAGACCTAATTTTGAGTAGATCTGAGGAAAAAAACATTGCTGCAGTTCTGATAGAAACAAAATTAGAGCCTTTTCAATATGACTCTTTTTCATGAAATTTTGTTCAACATCAATTTTATAAACAAAATTTCTTGTTTTTTAAAAGAACTCATTTCCTCAGCGTTTCAGGTGAAAGTTCCCATTAAGTTCTTCAAGATAGACTTAATTTCTAACAGATCTAAAAAAAACAATGCTCTGGCTATAATAGAACCGAAATTATGGCCTTCTCAATATGGCCCTTTTTTATCAAATTTTCTCCAATATCAATTTTTAAAATAAAATGTATCGTTTTTCAAAACAACTTATTTCCCTAACAATTCAGGAAAAAGTTGCCACCAGATAGGTTAAGGAGGACCTGATTTTTAGCAAATCTAAAAAAACAATAATGCCAAATATTTTTTTTAATTCAAATCATTCGCGTAAAATCGACTTCTTAAGACCATAACTCTCAAACTTTTAGAGATGGAAATTCGATTTTTTTCACATTTTGCAGGAAATTCAAAGCACTTCAATTCTTCTTGAGGTCTTTGGGACATATGATGATCTGGAAGAAGGCAATTTTCAAAGAACTGATTTTTCCCCACTTTTTTCACCATTTTTCAAAAATATTGAAGGGTTTCAGTTCTTGTAAGATGCTCAGCATCTGTAACCATTTTTTGTATGCCAAACTGAATGGGATCAGCCAATGAAATTCCACGTTGAACTTGTTTTCATTAAAATATGTTAATTAAACTCTTCAACACAAAAAGTTTTCTTAGAAAGGGCCCAAGCGATTTTTTTTCTTTTTAGGCTCAAAATGATCGTTGGGCATCCCAGAAGTATATTCAGAAAAAACCCGGCATATGCAAGCCCTTTTGGGTGGAAGTCAGTCGAGGCACACCGTGATACACGTTAAATTATTTTGCATTCTCCGAATTCCTCTAAAACAATTGAATTTTCTTCAAATCCTTGAACCACGTAATTCAGAAGAACTTCAAAACTGTTAGTGATTATCTCAATGAGGCCTTAGTCAGGCCCAATTAAATGATTTATCATTAACATTAGTAATGTAATCGTAACTTATTGCAAAAAACGTATGTATTAAAAAGTACCAAATAATTTTCTTTATGGTACATTTTTATCTTCGAGTACACCCCCTATGAAGAAATTTTTACGGCGCCCTTTTGAATAGGATTTAATTTACTCTAGTTAGTTTTCACTAATTAATGCTCTTTGTTAAGAGCGGGGTCAAAATAACTTGAACAGCATTTTTTACGCGAAGGAAAATTCAAGCCAATAAAAATATTTTGTAGAAGTTTGATACATTCGTGCACCAATTAAGTCTAATCTGATTCTAATTAGAAGATTAGTCATTTCCAAAGATTGTTTTTGGTAGAATTTTCTTCTGTTCAATAGATTCTTGTGGAATTGGCACAAAAGAAACAAAAGGTCAAAAGTGTTGTACATGAAGATTACTGGAGGTAATCTCGCCACACACAAAAATGAAGATCTGTACAGATAATATGAAAAGTTAGTGATCTTTTATTTTAACCTTGCCGATCTTCAATTTTTCGCATAGCGAGATTGCACCCAGCATTCGTACCTAGAATGTTTTTCACTTTTTTGTTTATCTTAGTTTAAAATCACTCCTAATTATGTTGCTAAATTAGTGAAAAATGATTAGAGTAAACTAAATCCTATTGGTAAGAGCGTCGAATATATTTTACTTGAAAAAAATGGTCGCTGACTTCATATACATTTTATGAAAATGACTTCACACAGACGTGAATTAGTTTTGATATACATACAAAATTATAAATTAAATATAATATACACTCATTATTTTCAATGTACAATGCATATTAAACCTAATGTAAAGTTATTATTATTAATATACTTTCAATATTTTACTATTTCAATAATATTACTTTAATAATATGCATTCAATATACTTTGCAAATTATTTCAAATTACATTTAGATGTATATTAAGATTCATATACATTTGTATGTATATTAAAGGTATATTAATTTTACAAACATTTGTAACAGTGAATTCTTCATAGGGAGTGTACTTGCAGTTAAAAGTGTACGATCAAAAAAATTAGTTGGTAGTCATTGCAGCATGCGTGTGTACCAGTGAGATACGATTGAATTATTAATCTCAATGACTAATCCTTTGACTCATTGAGATACGATCATATTAATAATGTTAATGACTTATCATTTAATTAGGCCTGGATCGGGCCTGATTGGAATAACGACTTGCAATTTTACGTTTTTCTGAATCAGGATGTTCAAGGAATTAAAGAGAATTTAATTATTGGAGGAATTCAAAGAATTCAAAATAATTTAAGTTGCATTCAAACGCTTTCCAAACAATAAAAAAATGAAGGAATTAGTGTTTTCTGAAGAGTCAGAGAATTCAGAGGAGTTCAAAAAGTGTGGAAAAATTCTCATCGAATTCCAATTAGTAAAGATTCAGAAATCTTTGCAATAATTTAAGAGAGTACAAAAGAATTCCAAGAAATTTACAGAATTCTGCACAATTCAAAAGACCTTGAGGAATTCATGATATTTCAACATGTATTATAAATATTTCAAAAGGTCTCCAACAACTTTAACGAGTTTGGAGGAATTCGAAAAACTTGAAGTGAAATTGGAAATAGTTGCAAACAAATTTCGTTTCTAGAAAAATGTATCGAATCAAAAATCAAGCAAGTTTCAATCTGAATGTGTTGAGAAAATAAGAAACATCTTTCAAAGAATTCAAAATATTGCAAGTGAGTTTTAAGAAATTGACGTGATTCTGCAGAATTCAAGAGTCTTTCAGGAATAAAAAATAATTCTATATGTTTTCTGAAGATTTTGAGAAAATTGAAAACAACTTCTAGAAAATTCAAATGACTTCAAGGGAATTGTAAGACTTCTACAGGATTCTCGGTGGACCAAAGTTGATGAAGTTGAAAATAGTTGTGAGGAATTTCATTTTTTAGGAAGAATTCAGAGCATTCAAAGATTTGATGGAATTCGAGCCCACCCAATTTAAAGAGACACACATACGTCAACCCACTTATTTCTTTTAAATGCTCGAAGTTAGGTGATAGGCGAAATCTTTTACTTGCACCTAGCTCTTTACGTACATGCAATTTCATTACCCCGTTGTCTCCAAAATACGCACCAGACTCAATAATTTTATGGGACTTTTCGATTTGAATTTTTTAATACCCGCCATTACAAGGAACGTCCTCAACGCAAGTCTCAGATCCTCCTTCTTGCCAGAACCTTTAGGTACTCAGATTAAAGATTACAGCTCATTAGTGTTGAATTCTTGTCAGGGAACTAATTTTTATTACACCCTTGCATAAATCTCTATAATCCTTTTGGTTCAACTAGAACCTGGTTAAGTAGTTTTATGACTGTATTATGTTGGTTCAGTACCCAAGTGACCAAGCATTCGATTTTAGGGCAGATGACAATTCCGCCCTGGGACCAGCGAACGGTTCCCCCACTGCGCGGCTTCCCCTCACTCAGCCGAACTGCTGCCGGCGAGCCTGGTTAGCGGGAGTCCTTTGTACCTAATGAGGACTAAAATGCTGAATATAACATTTTTTCAAATTAGCACTTGGTAATTGATAAATATTATATTCGAAATCTGTTAGTTATAACGATTCCAACGATATGTTACTTGAATTAAAAAATTGAAAATTAGATAAGAAATGTTCAAGTTTATGTGAAATTTTATGAACACATTTTTCAGTATTTTTATCAGATCCACTGCAGTAGCTTTAATTTATTGTTTGGCTGAAATTTGGCCACATTTGAAAACTTATTAACGAACATCATACATTTAGTTCTCAAAATTTCTCAAAATTATCCTTAAATAATTTTGTTCTCTCTCTAATTTTTTTACTGCTTAACCAATTTGTTTATGGAAGTTAATTAAAAATACTATTTTTACACATAAAAGCAGAATATAAGGGATTTTTGTGGAGCCAATCTCAAAAGTCTCGTCTTTAAAATCTAACTTTAGAAATTTTGTACATTACCGAAACACTAAATTGTATTTGCCTGAATCTCGAAAAAAAATTTTAAATTGAATTCGGCTGATTTTCAAAATAATTATACTTCATTTCAAAAATTTCCAAATCTAATTTTTAAATTAAAGAAAAAGGAATTTTCGAAAAAGTTGTTGAATTTTTAACCAAGAAAGATTTTGCAGTCAATAAAGAAAAAAAATCTCAGCCAAAATGTTAAATTTTCGATCCAGAAAGACGAATTCCTGTAAAAACAGTTTAGTTTTCAAACCAAAGAAATGAATTTTTCACTAAAATAATGAGTCTTCAACCACAAAAATTTATTTTCAACAAACAAACAAATTTTAACCAAACAGTTGAATTTTCAACCGAAAAGATTAATTTTCTACCCCCAAAAGATTAATTTGTAAAAAAATACATGAATTATCACAAAGCTATTTAAAATCAAGGAATTTTCAACCAAAGAAATGCATTTTCAACCAAACATGGATAGTTGAATTTATGGTCGAGGATAATTAATTTTCAGAAAAAAAAAATAATTTGCATTACAAACTGAAAAAATGTTTAGTGAATTATTAATTTGGAAAGAATTCGAGTAAGTTCAAGATATATATTTAGAAGTTTGGAGAAGACCTAAACTTGATTTAAAACTGGAAACTATTCCGAAAAATAAAAAACTAAATTTAGATTTTCGAAGATTTCGAAATAAAATTTTGAAGCTTTTTAAAGTTCTTTAAAGGTTTTGAGAAAATAGAAAAAATTCTTAACTTTGCTGGAATAATTTACAATGATCTTTTTTTTAAAATAATTTTAAGAAAATATTTGAGAAGATAACATAAATTTTTGAATAATGAATACTAATTGAATAATCAATAATTTGGAAAAGAATCAAGCAAGGTTGAAATATATCTAGAAGTTTTGAAAGAAGAAGTTTTTTCTTTCCTCTTTTTTATTTTTATCCAAAGAAACAAAATTTTTTTATTTTGTTTTTTAGGAATTGCAATAGGAGAATTTCGTGGTGTTTGTCCAAATTTGATCGTTGAATTCTTGTTTTTTTTTCAGGAATTCTCTATATTGAATTGATTGTTGGACGTTAAATGGGATTTTGAATTTGATTTTAAAATTCCTAGGAAAATTGAAAATGAATTGATTTCAGGTCCGACTTTTTTTCTTTATCGACTGAAAAACCTTTCTTGGTTAAAAATTCAACTCTTTTCATAAAAATTCCTTTTTTTTTTTGGTTTGAAAATTAGTCTGTTTTGGTTGAGGCTTAAGTTAATAAAAAGAAAACAGAAGTGCCAGCAGTAAAACGTAAAACTTCGGGAGACAGTAATATTAAACGTATTATTTTGAAAGGAAGAATAATGATTTTCAAAATTTGCCGAATTCAGTTTTAACTTTTTTTCGACACATAAGCAAATCCAATTTTCCGGTTTGGTCTCTGTTCAAAATTTTTTAAGTTACATTCAAAAAACAACATTTTTTAGATTGAATCCATATTATGCTTTTTATGTTTTGAAATAGTATTTTTGATTAACTTTCATGAACAAATTGTTTAAGCAGTAAGAAAATGTATGATGTTTGTTAATGAGTTTCCGAATTGAGCTATAGGGATGACACTACTACTCATTCTTTTGGAATGGGAGTGCAAAATTATTTAGGAATAATTTTGAGGAATGTTATTGTTTGAGAAATAAACTATGATGTTCGTTAATAAGTTTTCAAATGTGGCCAAATTTCAGCCAACGAATGAATTATAAAGCTACTGCAATGGATTTTATAAAAATGCTGAAAAATGTGTTCATAAAATTTCACATAAACTTGAACATTTCTTCTTTAATTTTCAATTTTTTAATTGAAATAAAATATCGTTGGAATCGCTATAATTAGCAGATTTCGAATATTTTCATTATAAATTACCAAGTGCTAAATTGAAAAAATGTTATATTCCGAATTTGAGTCCTCATTACGTACAAAGGACTTCTGCTGACCAGGCTCGGCGGCAGCAGTTCGGCTGAGTGAGCGGAAGCCGTGTAGTGGGGGAACCGTTCGCAGGCACCCAGGGCGGAATTGACCATCGCCCCGATTTTATGCCAGGTGCAGGACAAGATACGAACGCCCACTAATTTGAATCTCCAATCAGCTTTTGCTAATTTCTCTCCATTTTTCCCACTTCTACAATTTCCGAAAAACTGCTCCTTTCTGCCCGCTAATCTGAATATCCAATCAGCTTTGGCTAATTTTTTCCAATTTTTCCCACTTCTACAATTTCCGAAAATGTGCCCCTTTCTGATCACTTTTTCACCCACAAAGTGTTCATTCGTTTACGAACTCTCGCTCGCAGCACATTAAATTATTTGAAATATTATTGTGTTTTATTTGTCATTCCTATCCTTACTTCCTAAGTTTTGGACGAAAGATTACGAAACATGTTTTATCTTCTAATATTCGATGATGGTTATCGTAAGATATATCCCGGGAAGTCTATTTCGCGAAACACGGGAAAGAAGTGTATAGTGAAAACGCAATGGGGGCAGTTACAAGCAGAGATACTCGCATGCAATGGTACGTACTTATTTCTTTATTACTTAAAAGTAAGCATTTCATTATGTTCAAAATTAGTGACAAAATTAACTATCCAAGGATAGTAAAAATGATAACGGTATACATAGGTCCTGTCACCCTACAGCCTACAAGTGTAGCCTACTCTACCGTCGGAAATGTCGGTACGATCAGTGAAAATTCTATCAAAAATCACTGCTGACTTTGAAACGTGATTACTCTTTCAAAAATCGAGCAAGAAAATTTTTCAAAAACCTTTAGAAAACTTATGAAATTATGCGCCAAGTAAGTCCTAACGGAAGAATTTTTCACCTTCTGAAGATAATATATCACGTGAGAAGTTTTGAAAAAAAACTTCTAGAATTTCTCGAATTTTCTACCTCGACTTCAACTTGTGGCATCACCTAGGAAAGTGTTAGAAAAAATATTCAATCGATACCAATTTTCTTTGACGTCTCAAATTTAATTCAAGCCAATGAAACTTAAAACATCTTCACGGATTCTCGAGATACGACTAAAAACGTCCAAGCTTTAAATGTCAAGTTTCAGTCGGCGATTACTGCTGTCGATCGCGAGAGCGACGGTCGCCGAGAATTTTTTACATTTTGTTTCTTAACTTCTACTCTTGCTGTGACTTAGGATACTAAATGAAAAAAGCTGGGATTAATAGTACGTAATCTGTGAAATCTAAAATCTCACGGCCAGACTCGCTGCTAAAGCGATTAAAATTCGGCGCAGACACGCTTGGACATGTTTAGTCATTTCTCGAGAAACCGTGAAGATTTTTGAAATTTTGTTGGCTTAAATTAGAGATAAGTCTTCAAAGACTAATTGGTATGAATTTAAGATTTTTCCACAACTTTCCTAGGTTATGCCACAAGTTGAAGGCGAGGTACAATATTCGAGAAATTCTTGATTTTCTTCTAAACTTCTCACAAAGTATATTCACTCCAGAACGTCAAAAATGCTTGTATTAAGGCTCTGTTGATGCGTAATTTCATAAGTTTTGTAACGGTGTTTGAAAAAAGTTTCTTGATCTATTTTTGAATGAGTAATCTTTTTTTAACGTCAGTAGAGATTTTTAATAGTGCTTTTGCTGACCGTACCGACAATTTCCGTCGGTAGTATATACCTGGGGTAGAACGGACTATATTTCTTCTTGGATACAAGCAGAAAATTGTCTTTTATAACTCTTACATCATTTTGCAATTAAAAAAACCATCTGAAACTTCAGATTTTCCAAATATAGGTCACTTCTGTTGATTTAAAAAAAAACCTGCATATACAATTGCCCAATTTATAGTGAACATTTTCCCTTCATAAAAAATACACCTGTGAGTTTTATGTGCTTTTATATAGGCACACCTTTTTTTAATTGTAAAGTAATTGTCGAACGTGCAAACTTTTGTCTTCACACTTTCTCGTACACTACCTCCACTTCGTATGAGGGCAATCGACAACCATTCTTAATCATTTAAAATGTATTCATTTTATAAATGCGTGGCTTACATTTCTTCTCTGAAATGGGTTAGAAATTACCTAAATGTGCTATGGAATAAGCCCACGATATAAGCAGTCGATGATTAATGATGATAAAACTTCTAAAACATTCATAGCTAGTTTTACATACAATTTCCGACGATAGTGTATAAATTGACGGATTTCCAAAAACTTTTTAAATAATTTTCAACATTTTTTGTCAAGGCATAATTTTAATCCACACTTGGCCACGAAATAGTGGAAACGATACATTTTGCTGTCTTTCTCTAGATTTCAGTTCTTTGTACTGTTCTCATAACTACGGTTCTTGGTCAACTCTGAAAAGAAGAAAATGTTCAAAAATAAGTTTGGAAATAAAAAATAATAAGAAATTCGTTGTGCTAATTATTTCGTTTGCGCATCGGCCCCGGACCCCAAATTGGAAATGTGAATATATTCATAAATTAAAAAAAAAATAAAGTACTCAATCACTAATAGCAAGCAAAAAATAATTTTATGAAAAATATTTGTGATGAAAATTCAATGTAAAAAATCAGATATTTGGAATAATTGCTGTTTTTCTGCCTATCTAATCAATTATTTGCAGACTGTGTCTGATTACATATTTCGTTTTTTGCTATCGCCTTCAATCGACCCGTTCCAGCTCGTCATATTTACTTTTTAAATTTGGAGTACATATTTGCCCCAAAAACATTAATCCATAATTTTATTAATTAAAATCAGAAAGCTCAATCCTTGAAAACTTCTCAAGAATTTTTATCGTAATTTGCAATATTTTACAAAATGTTTGCTATTTTTCATAACTTTCGCATTTTGAAAATAGCGCGATTTCATGGAAATCTGAATAATTTACTGAAACTTCATCTTCTTTCAAAATTTTGTGAAAGTCTCATATTCAAAGACAAATAGTCACTGAAGTTGCCACTATGTAAATTCAACCTTTTTTAATTAAGCATTCCACAACATTCTTTTCTCTGATTATATCGATTCACGACAAAACCAATGATGACCCGTAATTGGACCATTGATCTGGATAAGGTTCTCATTCCATATTCTGAAAAAGAAGTTTTTACACCAGCAAAAATACTTAAATTTTCCTAAACTGATTTCCAGCTACAGCTTCTTGCGCTACGCAAAAAAAGGAATGAAACAATTATGCTAATAATCTGCTGCGCTTCTATAGAAATTCACCTTTCAAATGAGGCATAAGAATATTGAAAAATAAATGCTCTTCCAGATGTTATATTTAATTCGATTTCATTTGCAAAATGACAAAAATTTCGATAATATACAAGCTAAACTAAACTTTTTTTTTACATCGAAACTGCCTTTAAGCTGACAGCTTCAAGTTCAGGGGTTAGCATTTGTTAATGTTCAGAATTTAAAAAAATTTCCCTATCGGTGCAAAAATTATAGTATTTTTTCACGGTTTTTGTTATTGCATACCAATGAAAAGTTTGTATTGTACAAGTATAATATTTCTTTAATTTAGACTTTTTGAAAATGAGCAGAAACGACATGTTAATTTTTATTACCATTAAAAAATGAGGTATTATGTATGACATATTCTTATTTTCCGCTGGAGAAGCAAGCTTCAATTTCATTGAACCCTACAAAAGTTGAAGATTGCTTTTTCAACGTAAACTGAACATGTTATACATAATATTATACTTTCTGATTTTAACGAGAATTAACATTATCATAAGAATGTAATTTTTGTTTATTTACGAAAAATTCTAACTTAAATAAAAGTTAAATTTGTTGGATACCAAGTTTTTATTAGTTTGTAATACAAAAACTATACATGAGGAAATACTATCATTTTTATACTGATAGGAAAATTGGTTCAAATTCGGAAAATGAACAATTGCTGACCTCATCGCGACACCGTAGAACTGTTTCTGATATCAAAAAGTTACTTTACCTTTTGTTTATTGTGACGCGTAGTAACTTCTCAGGAATAGCAATTCTCAATTTTCCAACATTTTGTATTTTCAGTCCACCATAACCCCGAGCTTTATGTAGATGTTAATATTTTTTGTCGAGAATTGTTTTCTATTACATACCTCATAATGTAAAATATAAGCTCTCGTATATTATCAAAATTATTGCTGTAATAGGCATGTAATTAGTCTAGAGACTTATGGATTAGTTAATAATGAATGAAATAAAATCGAATTAAAACCTCTGTAGAAGGATTCATTTTTCAATATTCTATGCTAGAAATTTCAAAAGGTTATTTTCCATAGAAAATCTGATCCATGTCAGTGCTCTAATTAAGAGAGAGAGAGACAAACTCTTCAATAGTTCAGTGACTATTTGGTTTTCGAATATAAAACTTCCATAAAATGGGGAGAAAAATCATATTTCCTCTTTATTTTTCATGCATTTGTACAAATATTCCTCTAGAAATTTCTATCATTATTATTTTTCGTAATTCGGACAACCTTCTATAAAAATGCTGTAGCTTGTGATGAAAATTCGTAACCAATAAGTTTTTACGCATTGAAATATTCAGTTTTGGAATAAAATTAATATAAATAATTATTTTTTCGGATAAATATTTACCTTGCAGAGTAAATGTCACTGAACTTTGAAAAACAATCTAACCGCCGCGCCGCGCTGGCACATTCACATCAAGTGCGGCTCGCTTTGCTCGCAAGTTTGAGGGCGCATAGGGCGCGTGTCTATTCGGTATCACGCTTCGCGCTCGGGTACTCATTCTTTGTGATTGAAGTACCTGAATATCAAAAACATCTCTTTCAGATCACAGTATTTATATATGCGTCTTGATATATAAATTTTCTACGTAATTAAGTATAGTTAAACATTGAGTTGCTCAAAGCTCTGTAGTCACGCTACGCCCTCCATTTTTGACAGACATTTGCAAATGTATATTTATTTTTTCAATTACCCTACAATGAAAAACTACAATCCTTTCTTCGTGCATTCTTCCTTTCTCGCGTTCTTATGCTAGAAATAAGATTTTTGGTTTCATATTATTTTTTATGGTTGAAACAAAATATCCTAAAAGTCTTCTTTCAGATACGTGTACTTTACGCGTCTCGCGTGTTTTGGCGTAATCTTGGAATTTTCGTTTTTTTTCTTCTCATTTTAATTTCAATAAATGATTCAAAAACGAGTTCTATTTAAAAATTCTTCCAAAAAATGTTACAGGAATTTTTAAACGCAGAAATCCCTCCAACAAATTTTCCCCATATTTGACGTCATTTGTCTCAAAATTTGAATTTTCGACTTCTTTCCTAATTATTTCGATAACCAAAATAACAAGTGCTATCGAAAAATGGTTCAAATGAATTTCATAGAACTTTTCGAAAGCTGAAGTTCCTTTTGGAATTTTTTTTCTCATCTCACGCTGATTGGTTCAAAATGCAAATTTTCGATTTATTTCGTAGTATTAGTAGCTCGGTTCTCCGAAATAGTAATCCACGGTAATCCACCTAACGCACTTGTATCTGGGGTAATCCACTTGATAGTCAGATTCATCAACTTGTAATCCAGATATCTCGGAATATTCCGGTGTAATCAAGAGTAATCCACTTGTAATCCAGATAATTAGAAGTAATTTAAGTAATCCTAGAAATTATATTGTGATCTATATCTTCTTTAGTTGAAGTTAATGTACTTTGATAAAAATTCGCCTTTTCAGTAGCAAATTAATCTTCCTTGTATGAAAATTTACGATTTTGTTTGAAAATTCAATTGCCCTGTTGAAAATTCATCTTTTTGGTTTGAAAATTTAACTAATTTGATCGAATAATTTATTTATTTGCTTGAAAATTCAACCATATCGTTGAAAATCTGTTTTAATTGAAGAATGTAATTTTCAATTGAAAATTTAAGTATTCCAGTTAAAGATTCTCCATTTTAGTTGAAAATTCATTAGTTGATTACAAATTGGACTATTTTGTTGAATGTTTTATTTTTTGCAAAAGATTTCTTTTTTCAATGTAACTACTTGGTTGCAAGATCTTTTTGTAGTTTATTTGATTTCAGTTAAGAATTCCTCTCTTTGGTTGAAAATTTAATTATTTTGTTAAACATTCCTTGGTTTTTTGGTTGAAAATCTATTTTTTAAATGTAGTTTTAACTATTCCAGTTGAATATTTTTCATTTCAGTTGAAAATTCATTTCCTTCATTAAAAATTGAAATATTTTGCTCAATATTCGACATTTTTGTAATTTTGTTCTTACAATGAAAATTAATGTGCTTCATTTTGGTAGGAAATTGATATTTTTCAGTTAAAAATTCAACTGTTTCGATGAAAAGTTATCTTTGTAGTTTAAAATTCAACTGCTTGGTTAAAAATTCATTTATTATTTTGGAATTCGTCTACTTTGAACAAAATTCAAAATCTTGTGGAAATGTTTTTTTTTATCGAAGGTTCAACGGTTTTGTTAAAATTTCGTCTTTTCGGGTTGAAAATTCAAATAGTTTGTTAGAAAATTCAAGGATTTGGTGTCATTTTGTTTGAAAAGTTAGAATGTTTTGTTGAAAATTCGTCTTCTTGGTTAACCTCAACTGAGTTTTTATTTAAAATTGAAATTTGTTTGGGCTAAAATATCAATTATGCATAATTTTTTTCTTGCAAATTCATTTCATTCAGTTAAAAATTAATCTACTTTGTAGAAAATTCCACAGTTCACATACTTCACAGATCTCTTAGTTGAAAATTCATCACTTTGTTTGAAAATTTAACTATTTTATTGAAAATCACTGTTGTTCATGTAAATATTTATCTTTGAACTAAAAATTAAACTATTTCATTTTTCGTGAAACATTCATATATTTTATTAGACGATTCAGCTATTTGGCCATTTTGAATACTTCACAGATCTCTTAGTTGAAAATTCATCACTTTGTTTGAAAATTTAACTATTTTATTGAAAATCACTGTTGTTCATGTAAATATTTATCTTTGAACTGAAAATTAAACTATTTCATTTTTGGTGAAACATTCATATATTTTATTAGACGATTCAGCTATTTGGCCATTTTGAATAATTTTGTATATAGAGGTAATCCAGGGTAAGTCCGAAGTAATCAACCTCCGTTTGACCGCATTTTTACACAGAAAAAACAGAAGATAAACTTTACATCGATTTCCGACGAAAGATTATTTGCAACAAAAATTAACTTCACAGGATAAAGTTTACACAAATATCGGTTAAACTTTCTTTTTTATTCCATGACAAACACATGTATGTTGAAAGACGCGAGGTTGCCTGAACAAAACTTTATTTCTCTAAAAAATTTGCTGCAACAAAGTTTATTCTTAGTTTTTTCTGAGTAGGAGTTGTTTCCCCCTCGTCTGCGAGCTAGTCTGCCGTGGTTTGGCTTCACATTAGAATTTTCGACTAACTCATTTTCGATCAAGGAATGCTGCTTGAAAAACACGGTCTTTCTTTTAGAACCTGAGAGAAGTGTGCCAAAGCTTGATTTGATCCGTTCATTTTTTCGACCCTCACACAACGTTCCAAATATGAGCCAAAAAACTACGTTTTTAAATATTATTGTTCATTTTTAGCAATTCTTCCGTCTCTTCTCATACAAATGTTGACTGATGGATAATTTGAGTATCTCCAATGACTTTCTCAACAATTTTAATTGTTTTAATAAAAGTAACTGATATAAGCAATTGTTTATTCCCAAAAAATGTAAAAAATAATATATTTTCTGAATGAAATGTAATACTTGGTAATTTTTGAAGTAGTGCATTTTTTAAATACATTATGTAATTACTTAAACAATTATTGTACTATCACATTCCATTCAGAAAGTGCGGCTATGTTTTACATTTTTGGGAAAAATACTTGTTTAAATAAGCTACATTTATTTAAGCAATTACAAATTATTTGAAAAGTCATGCCGGTTATTTAAATTGTTCATTTGTAATTATGTGCATTAAGAAAGATGACAGAAATCGCTGAAAATTGGCAGTTATTATACCATTAAGCCATTTCCCTTTCGGGGTAGGCGTGACTTACTCGGTTGGAAAGTAGTGGGATAGGTATATAGGTGTAAAGTAGGTCGTTATATGGTATAAGGTAGATAGGTATATAGGTATATGTGTTATGGTATAGATATTTTAGATTGATCTGGAGTTTTCGTGTTATTTATTCAAATAACACGTTCACTCCGCAACACTGCTCCGACCCAGGTTGCTGATCAATCTCTCTAGCGATCACCCCAAGTGAGGAGCCTCACAGAATTGTTATGTATGGTTCCCCACTTGGGCCCATTAGTATCCAAGGTCTTTGTTTCAGGCATCATTCACTCTATTGTCACTCTGCTTATAAACTATTTGTCGCCACACATTTCTGTCCTGGCATATTACTCTAGCTTCATTTACGTCCATGCATTTCTTCATGCAAGCTCTTATGTTCCTATGACTTCTTATGTCTCTTCGGATCAATGTCTCATTTACAGATTCTAACCATTCTTTCGGCGGTCTACCTCTGGGCAGGACGTAAAAATGTAGTTTTTGGATTCTCGGGTCATATTTGGGACAATGTGGGGGGGGGGGGGGGCGCATAAAAAGTTATTAGTTTGGTTTTATTCCATAGACACTCATCTTTAATTCCTCGAAAACTTAGCATGTTTTGAGCAAGCCCTCAAGTATGAGATCAATTTCTCGAAAATTCAAAATTTCTCCATTTTAAGTAAATAGGATTTTAAGGTGCCTGATGGAACGTGTTAATATTTGAATTTCGCTAAAAAAAACTTACATTTTCTTTCTCCGGAAATAGAAATTTTGAGCAGAAGGGGGGGGGGGGTCCTGCCCTGTAGCTCGAAAAGCGTTTTTTGGACCACCCTAATGTTCACATTTTCACATTATGGCTCGGGCCCAGCACACCAACCAAATGTGAAATCCTGCTCCTAAATGTCGATCAGCATCATACCTTCACAATGTGTAGTTTGTATACCAAAAGATTACCCAACATTTTCTGTAAAAGAAGTTATTACATTTTGTTATTGAATATTTGATTGCAACTTGTGTCACTTCTCCATGAACTGAGTGTTTTTTTTAAACTTGAAACATCGAAATATCTAAAAAAAAATACGCATCCTATGAAAAAAATATCCGTAATAAAAACTATTTATTTTCGAGGGGGAAAAGCGATTTTGATTGAAACAAAAACTACGTATCCTATATAATAGTCATTTTTAACAAATTTGTAATCTTTCTTGAATGAACAATTTCTGTCTTCATTTTTTACGTACCTTGCAACGTTTTTCCAAAAATTAAATTTTTCTATTTCTAGTTCTATTTTTTACGAATAAAACAAAAACGACGCATCTTATTAAACAGTGACGAATGATAAATTTTTAGATCTTTTCTGTATGCAAAATTTTTGTTGTTTCCTTTTTTTCATATCTTGCATAGTGTGACCGCAAAATGGAATTTTTTTATTTCTCATTATTTTTTGTGCCATCAAAATTTGAATTTTTTATTTTTTAAAAAGAGAGAGAGGGGGGGCAGACGACAGGCAGACACATTCCCGAAAAACCTGTTTTTCGGGTTCAGAATGTCTTAAAACGTAGGCATTTGACAAAAACGGTGGGGGAGGTCAAATTTTACACAAATCTAATACCTTTTCTGAGGAGAATATGAAAACCTTCATTATTTTAGATGCTAGTAGAAGTTAAAATCGAGTCCACTTCAAATCAGGCAGGTTCTACACTCGAATTCGCGGACTCTCTCGGGTAAAAAATATGTTGTTTTTCAAGAAAATCCCAATTTTTTCTGCAAACTTATATAACTTTTGATCTAATTAAGATATTTAAGATTTCTTTGCAGACGAATCATCAGGAAATTACCCTGTGAGTTAAATGCGGGCTAAATAACTTTTGTGGCCAGAAGAATCTTCTTTCATAAAATAGAATTTTCGCATTTTTCTTGAAAGGAACAGCAGATACGAAAAGATGTTTAACGAATAGCTTAGACAGTTATAAAAGTTCTGCAAAATGTTATTTTACTCATTTATGATATCTTGTACCATTTCCGCAAAAAATAAAAAAATACTATATTTCTTTCGAAAACTGCAGTTGCAGCAGAGAAGTCAATTCTTTTAATTGTACAAATCTGCTATTAACTATGTATTAAATTGCTTTTCTGTGCACAGTTTCAAAATCAGAACACACTGGTCGTATGGGATTCCAATTCATTCTTTGATTTTTACCTATTATTTTGGATGAATTTTTATTTATATAAAAAAGACATTCTACAAGTCTTATGCGGGCTAAACCAGTTTTGTGGTCAAGAGAATTTTTTTCTGTATGAAAATTGATTTTTTTTATTTTTCTTGGAAATGTTGCAAGATATCATTAATGAGTGAGGGAACTTTTTGTAGAACTTTTTACCTATGCAAACTACTTTTTGAACATGTTTGCGTATCTGTTGTTTTTAAGAAAAAAGCGAAAATTCGATTTTATGAAAAAAAGTTCTCCTGGTCATAAAATTTCTTAATCTACCAGAATCTAAAAAGAAATTTCAAATATCTCAATTAGATAAAAAAGTTATATAAGCTCAAAGAAAAAATTGGGACTTTTTTGAAAAACAATGCAAAAAAATGAAATACGCATAACTCCGTAAATTTTTTTTTCACAAATCGCAGAAATACGCATCCCCTAATTTCCTCTGAAAAACAATATATTTTGTAACCCAGAGATTCCGCGACATCGAGTGTAGAACCTGCCTGATTTGAAATGGATTCGGTCTTAACGGAAAACTTGCGATTTTTGCTGTACTACCGAAAAGCACAAACCTCTGATTTATATGAAACTTTGTGCACTCATGCTTTTTGATGGCCTAATTACGAATATGATAGTGACAATACTCACAAACTTGATTTTCATGGAAAAATTAATGAAAAACTCATAAAAACCATGATCTTTCGAACCTATCTTGGTGAATACAGGAAATTTCGGAATAGTTTGCAAGACAAAAGTTGTAGATCCAATCAAAATTTACATTTTTAATAGAGTACACTTTTTTCCAGATCGATAGTTTATGACAAAATCACTATCGAAATTTAGTAATTGCTTGAGTTCAGAAGAGTCGGTCCTTCTGTGACTGGTCACAAAAACAATTTCGGTCAAAACACCTGCCCCTCTACGACGTCTCGTTGGGGCGGAAAGGCATGCCTCTGACCGGTCACGGAAATAATGTTGTATAAAAACCTCGCCCCTATCAATTTTCAACGTCTCATGGGGGCGAGAAGGCAACACTGTTCCCACCCAGGCCGCTGATCAATATCTCTAGCGATCACCTCAAGTGAAAAGTCTGACAAAATTGTTATGTGTGGTTCTCCACTTGGGCCCATTAGTATCCAAGGTCTTTGTTTCATGTGTCATTCACTCTATTGTCACTATGTTTACAAACTATTTGTCGCCACACTTTTCTGTCCTGGCATACTACTCTAGCTTTCTTCACGTCCATCCATTTTTTCATGCAAGCTATTGTGTTTCTATGGCTTCTCATGTCTCTTCGCATTAATGTCTCATTTGCAGATTCACACCATTCTTTTGGCGGTCTGCCTCTGGGCATTCTGCCATTTACTGTACCTTTATACACTTGTTTCGTAACTCGTTCATCTTTCATTCTTTCAAGATGTCCGAACCATCTTTCCACTTTTCGGATGCAGATAAATTGATGGAATTTGGAGGGCTTCTAAGGATTTCTAAACATATTTGTTGTTTTTTTTTATTACTTAATAATATTTTAAAAATCGGTTTTTTATAATGAAACTTTTTTTATTAACATAATTCAAACTTTATGCAAGATCTAAAAGATTTCTTGGTTCGAGACGAATCGATTGACCTATAATATTAATATATTTTATTAAAGCGTAGGGAAGTTATGGTAATTCATATATTTTGAAAATCTGTTTTTTATAGTAAAACTTTTTTCATCAACATAATTCAAAATTGATGCAAGAATGGAAAAAATTCCTTGATTCGAAGCAAATCGATTGATCTATAGTATGAATACACTTCATTGAAGAATAAGGAAGTTATATAGAAAAAGCTTTCGACACGGTAAATAGAAGTAAACTTTGGGAAGTCCTTAAAGAGTATGGAGTGAATGGAGGGCTCCTACAAGCAATAAAAACAATATATACGGGTAGTAAAGCAAGTGTAAGGGTAAATGGGAAACTGAGTGACTGGTTCGATATTATGCAAGGCGTGAAACAAGGATGCGTTATGTCCTCGTGGCTATTTATCATATTCATGGATAAGTGTCTAAGAACTGCCCTCTTCAACGAAAAAGGTATAGATCTCGAAACCGTCAAAGTACGTGGGTTGGCTTTCGCAGATGACAAGATTGTTATGGCAGAATCAGTCGAAGACTTGCAAAGAATGTTGAATAAACTTAACACAAGCATGAAGAACATGGACCTCAAAATTAACGTGAATAAAACGAAAGTCATGGTTTTTGAGGGAAAAAGTGAGAAAACAATATGCAACATTGTCCTAAATGATGTGAGATTAGAACAAGTTGACAAGTACGTATATCTAGGTAGTCTATTCACTAGCGACGGAAAAATAGATGGGGAATTAGATAGGCGGATAAATAAGGGTAAGCAGGTTATCGGTAGAGCAGGATCCATCCTCACGAATAAAAACATATAAAAAAAAACTAAAATGGCCATACATAATTCCATATTCGTACCAACTGTACTATACGGTAGCGAGGCATGGACCTGTCAAGAAAAGGACAGGAGTAAAATCAACGCGATCGGCATGAAACCTCTGCGCATAATATGCGGAAAAACACTGATGGACAAAGTCCGAAACGAGATAATCCTCAAAGAATGTGGTACAGGAGACACGCTAGTTGACATATGGGAAAGAAATCAGTTAAGATGGTTCGGACATCTTGAAAGAATGAAAGAGGAACGACTGACGAAGCAAGTATATAAAGGTAAAGTAAATGGCAGAATGCCCAGAGGTAGACCGCCGAAAGAATGGTTAGAATCTGTAAATGAGACATTGATCCGAAGAGACATAAGAAGTCATAGGAACAGAAGAGCTTGCATGAAAAAATGCATGGACGTGAAGGAAGCTAGAGTAGTATGCAAAGACAGAAAAGTGTGGCGACATATAGTTTGTAAACAGAGTGACAATAGAGTGAATGGCGGCTGAAACAAAGACCTTGGATACTAATGGGCCCAAGTGGGGAACCATACATAACAATTTTGTGAGGCTCCTCACTTGGGGTGATCGCTAGAGAGATTGATCAGCAACCTCGGTCGGAGCAGTGTTGCGGAGTGAACGTGTCATTTGAATAAATAACACGAAAATTCCAGATCAATCTAAAATATCTATACCATAACACATATATACCTATATACCTATCTACCTTATACCATATAACGACCTACTTTACACCTATATACCTATCCCACTACTTTCCAACCGAGCAAGTCACGCCTACCCCGAAAGGGAAATGGCTTAATGGTATAATAATAATAAATAATACTCATTCATAATATTTGGATCATCTGTTCAAACCGAAAAACCGTTTTCATTCAAATAATTCAAAGTTGACGCATGAATAGAAAAGACTTTTTGCTGATAAATTTTCAAATAAAATAATTCTGGCAAATTTTGTGAAGAGATCATAAAGCTGGGAAAGGGATAGGGTGCGGCCGAACTTTTCCAGCACGAAAAATTATCATTCCGAATACAAAGTTTGATTTATCTGATTTGCCTTTGTATTCAAAAAACGTTTAGTATTATTTTGTAATTTTGTATTTTTCGTAAATTTATATTTTTAAATTCATCAAAATGAAGACTTTGGTTTGTCTATTATTGAAAACAATTACTAATGCTTTCTCTAAGAGGAAGCAAAGTGCTCGTGAAATGAGCACCATATAATTATAAATACCATATAAGAAATAAATTCTTTGCGAATCCTCGATTGATTCTGCCATAACAATCTTGTCATCTGCGAAAGCTAACCCACGTACCTCCACTGTTTCGAGATCTACACCTTCTTCGTCGAAGAGGGCAGTTTCTAGACACTTATCCATAAATATGATAAATAGGCATGAGGACATAACGCATCCTTGTTTCACCCCTTGCATAATATCGAACCAGTCACTCAGTTTTCCATTTACCCTTACTCTCGCTTTACTACCTGTATATATTGTTTTTATTGCTTGTAGGAGCCATTCATTGACTCCTTACTCTTTGAGGAATTCCCAAAGTTTACTTCTTTCTACCTTGTAAAATGCTTCTTCTAGGTCAACAAATGCACAGAAAAATTTCTTTCCTACTCTCAAGCTCTTTTCTGTGACCTGTCTTAAGCTAAATATCTGATCTGTACATGATCTCCCTGGCATAAATCCAATTTGGACTTCCCATATTTTTGAGTATGATTTAATTACGGTACTTAATAAGCTGATACCTCAGTAATGATTGCAGTTTCTTTCATCTTCCTTTCTTTTATATATTGGTACGATAATCGCTCTTCTCCAATCGTCTAGAAGTTCTGCCCTCTTGATACATAAATTTATCAATTCGCACAACTTGTGAGGTAGGTACTCGCAACCTGATTTGAGCATTTCAGCGCTAATACTGTCTACACCAGCAGCCTTACCGTTTTTTAAGTTCTTAATTATATCTCTAACCTGAGTGACCCAGACTTTTTCAATTGGGTTCTCTAATGCATTATGTTATATGTCATATTTGCACCTAATAATTCTTCAAAAGAGTCTTTTAAAGCCTCTACTATTCCGTCTGTATGTTATAGCATTTCAAGTTTGCTGTTTCTCATGGTCACAAACTCTGTACTTTAACTTTCCTTCATTTATTTAAATAATAGTTTCATGGTTCCTTCTAAGTCGTTTCGTATTCTCTTCTGATTTGATCTTTACTTTCCTCGACTAATCATTTCACTTTCCTCTTTTTGTGACTGTAATCATTTTTGAGCGTATTTCTCTCATCATCGCTAAGATCTGTGATATTCAACGTTTTCTTGTACGCTTCTTTCTTTTCTTGTCGAGCTGCCTCGATTTCATCATTCCACCATGCACAACAAGATTTTCTTCCTACAACCGCCGTACCACATACTTGGGTCGCAGTTTTAATAATAATATCCCGTAACATAGTCCAAGAGCTATCTGCATCTTTGTTGCTCCCAAGCGCCTCTCAAGTTTCCTTATCTATGAGTTCGTCTATCTTATTCTGAAAATCTATTAGCACTTCCGGTTTCTGTAAATTTTCAATCTTGATTCGCGTTTTTTTCGTTTTTTTTCCGCCGGAATAACGAAGTCAATTATACTGCGGTTATTTCCTTTACACCAGGTGTACGTGTTTTTTTGTATTACTATACCATTAGGCCATTTCCCTCTCGGAGTAGGCGTGATTTACTCGGGAAGGAAGGGAGTAATGTGGGGGTGGGGGTATACATTTTTACATTAGTATAGAATTCCTCTGTTATATATTTGAACAACATGACTTCCGCAACACTGCTCTGACCCAGGTTGCTGATCAATCTCTCCAGCGATCATCCCATGTGAAGAGCCTCATAAAGTCAGCATGTGAGGGTCCCTATTCGGGCCCATTTATACCCTAAGTCTTTTGTTTTAGACGTCATTCACTTCACTGACACTCTTTTTATGAACTATTTGTCGTCATACTTGTTTGTCCTGGCATACCTCCCTAGCTTCCTTCACATCCATGCATTTTTTCATGCAAAACTTGTTTCGTTCATCGATCAACTTTTATTATCTGAACGTACGCACACAATTAAACTTGGGGGATCAAATTGTTGCAGATATATTGATCTAGGATTTCAACCTGATATGATTCGCTTTAGAGGATCAATAAAAATAAATCAGCACAACTTCAGGGCGTACTAGCATCAGTATGCAAAGCAGAATGACAAGAGTGGGTTTGTGAAGCTCTCGTCATTTTAAGAAGTAAACTCGGTAGTTCAGGTGTTTGAAACTACATCTTTCTCGAAGAAGTAACACATATGGCTAGAGTCTCTGATTTTTGGGCTTCGCGAAGATACTCTATTTGATTTTTGAACTCCAACCCTTAACGGTAAAAATCAACCCCTTTGAACCACACAGATATGGTATTGTCAAGAAACAATCTTTTTGAGAATTTTACAATCTGGCTAAGGTCATTCTCAAGAAGATTATTTTTCGACACTGACATATCTGCGTGGTACAGAGGGGTTGATTTTCACCGTTAAGGGTTGGAGCTCAAAAATTGGAGTGGGTTTTTTTTCGAGGAGCCCAAAAATTAGAGACTCTAGTCACATTGTAAAATTCTCAGAAAGATTATTTTTTGACAATGTCATATCGGGGTGGTACAAAGGGGTGGGTTTTTAATGTTAAGGACTGGAGCTGAAAATTCTGAATCTTTCCTCTGGTGCTCCAGAAGAAACTTTTTTCCTCGAGTTTTACATATATCGCTTTTCCTCAGTTATTTGCGAGTAACATTTTTACCTCGCGATTCTGTTTTAATTTTTCCCTCCGAACTTCTTCGGTTACTTTTCTTCCTCGGTACTTTTTTTCACTGTTTTTCCTCAAAACATTCTGTGTCACATTTTTCCTCTAAGAGCTGCATATGTCAACTAGTGTCTCCTCTTCATCACATTTTTGGAGGATTATCTCATTAATCACTTTTTTCATCAGTGTTTTGCCGCTTATCATGCCCAAGAGTTCATGTTCATCGCGCTAATTCTACTCTTATCCTTCTCTTGATAGGTCCACGTCTCGCTACCGTATATCACAGTCGGTATGAACATAAAACTATGTATTGCCTGTTAGCTTTTTTGATACGTTTTTGCTTCCGAGAATAGACCCTGCTCTACTGATAATCTTCTTACCCTCATTTATGCGCCTATCTATCTTCATATCTATTTTTCCGTCGTTGGTGAATAGGCTACCCAGATATACGTACTTAGCAACTTGTTCCATTCTCTAACCATTCAGGACAATGTTGCATATTGTTCCCTCACATTCTCCTTCATCTGCGAATTCTAGCCCACGTTCGCTCACTGTGTGGAGATCCACACTTTCTTTGTCGAACAGGGTCATTCTTAGGCACTCCTCTACGAATATAATAAATATCCACGAGGACAGGACGCATCATATCGAACCATTCACTCAGTTTTCCATTAATCTTCACACTTGCTTTGCTACCTGCGTATATTTCTTATTGCTTGTAGGAGCCATCCATTGACTCTTTCAAGAATTTCCAAAGTTTACTTCTATCCACCTTATCAAACGCTTCGTCTTCAACATATTTTACTTACGGTACTTCATAAGCTGATACCTCCGCAATTATTACAGTTGCTTCTATCTCACTTTTCTTTGTATATGGGTACGATAATCGCTTTTTTCGAGTTATCTAGGACTTCTCCCACCGGGACACATAAATTTAACAATTATCACAACCCGTGAGGTATATACTTGCCACTGAATTTTAAGCATTTCAGCGTTAATACGGTTTACACCAGCAGATGTACCATGTTTCAAGTTCCTAAATATATCCCTAACCTCAGTGACACCGACTTTTCCAAATGGGAACAGTTGGGAACATCATTGGGAACAGTTTCTTGCTTCCTTTGGAGTCGCTTTGCATGTCCTTCTCTTCCTCTGTTCTGATTTTATCTTTACCTTCCAATTATATATTTTATTTTACTCAAGTATCTACAAGTGAAACATGAAATTTTTATACATTTCTGGGGGTTGCACCTTGGAATTGAAATTTGCACTTGGGATTTCCAATCAAAAAACACAATTTCTTCTTGTTAACTAAATAGGGACACTGGGTCGTAAACAATGATTTCAATTTCCTTTTTACTGTTTTTGTTTTAAATAGGCATATAATATGGATGGAGCCTAGACAGCCGGCAAGAATATTCAAAAAATAATTTTTCTCCCATGCGTTTAATGCTACAGTTTGATCCTCAATATCGGCTATCTTGCTAGTTGATGTCACAGGCTGAAAAACATTGGGAAAGGTTATGGGTAAAACTGAACTTCTTTCTGTGAATCTGTAAGGAATCATAGAGATGCAGGGGTAGAGGTTTGACCAATCTTATTTATGTGCCAAGTCACAATGGTGTCTTTCCGCCCCCACGTGACGTCGGAAAGGGGTTAGGGTTTGACCAGTATTATTTCTCTCACCAGTCACAGGGGTGTCTTCCTGCTCCAACGAGACAATGGAAAAGGGTAAGGGTTTGACCAAAATTATTTCCTTAATCAATCACAAGGGCGACTTTCCGCCCACGAGATGTTGGTGAGGGGTAGGGGTTTTACCAACATTTTTTCTGTACCCAGTCACAGCGATTCCCTCCCACTCCACGAGACGTTGAAGGGCTAGTTGTTCGACCAACATTATTTCTGTGACAAGTCACGAGGGTGCTTTCCCATCCCACTAGATTTTGGAAAGGGGTAGGGGTCTGGCCAACATTATTCTATGCCCAGTCACTGTTTCCCACTCTGTGTGAAAGAATAATCCCTTTGCAAAAAATGAAATTTGCATAAACACAGTGCATCAGAATTTCGGGCGTGTCTTAGGCTCTCGAATGCATAAAAAAAATTCAACAGTCACCCATTTGTACAAAAAATCATCAACTTAGTAAAAACTTGAACTTGGGAAAAGACAAAATAGAAAGTACTGCTAGACTTTTCTTGGGCTCTCAGAACCTTGAATTTTGTTTATGATCCACCCCTACATCCAAAATGATCAATGGCACATCTATAAATTCAAATTTAACACTACTTTCTGTTTCGTTTTTTCTACCTTATTTTTGTATCTACAGGAAGTTTCAACAAAAAAAAAAAAATTTCGTGCATTCAAGAGCCTGGCATAAGCCCAAA
>CAKNXH010066056.1:0-11474 GCA_932178445.1 Andricus quercusramuli | reverse complement strand
TTCAAGTCAGACAAATTAAAAAGAGAAAGAATTTTTGATTTTTTTTTTAAATAATAGGCAAATTAAAGTTTTCATTTTGGTCAATTTAAGAATAGAAATTTACAAAAAAATATAAAATTACAAAGTAATACAAAAAAGTTTAAAAATAAAATGTCAAATCAGACAAATCAAATTTTGTATTTAAAATGATAATTTTTCGAGCTGGAAAAGGGAAGGGGAAAATTCTGTCGCACCCTATCCCTTTCCCAGTTTTATGCTAAGTTAAGTTAAGAGTTAAGTTTTCAATTAAAAAAATTATCTTTCAACCGATAGGTTGAAAAAAAGGCATGAAAACATTGGTGACTATCAGAATACTATTACAATCCCTGTAGTCTCTGTCAAAATTATTTTATTTGAAAATTTTTAATCAGAGCTTCTTTTCTGTTCATACATCAAATTTGATGTATGTTGATGAAAAAAGTTCTTCTGTTTAAAATAGATGTTTCAAATATTGCGAATGACTATAACTTCCCTACTCTTCAGTAAAGTGTATTAATATTATAGGTCAATCGATTTGCATCGAATGAAGGAGTCTTTTCCGTTATTGCATGAATTTCGAATTATGTGAATGAAAGAAATTTTAGTATAAAGAATCGTTTTTTCAAATATTATGCATTGCCATAGCTTCCTTGCTGTTCAATAAAATGTGTCAATATTATAAGTTAATCGATTCATCTCGAATCAAAACATCTTTTCTATTCTCACATCAACTTTAAATTATGAGAACGAAAAAAATTTTTACTATAAAAATCTATTTTAAATATAATATAAAGGACGATAACTTCCTAACTCTTCAATAAAATGTATCAATATTATAGGTTAATCGATTTTTCTCGAATCAACACATCTTTTCCATTCTCGCATCAACTTTAAATTAATAGAACGAAAAAAATTTTTACTATAAAAATCTATTTCAAATATAATATAAATGACCATAACTTTCTTACTCTTAAATAAAATGTATTAATATTATAGGACAATCGATTCGTCTCGAACCAGAGAATCTTTTATATTCTTGCATCAACTTTCAATTATGTTAACGAAAAAACGTTTACTATAAAAGACCGATTTTTACAATATTATTATGTGCTTGAAAAAATGCAATAAATATTTTTAGAAATCCTTCTGTCAGTTTCAAGATATTAGTGGTGAAAATAAGCCCTCCAAATTTCATCAATTTATCTGCAACCGCTTTCAAGTTATCGTGTTCACAAAAAGTGTGGCATCCACACAAACATCACACACACACACACACGCATCCGGGCAATTGCTTAAAACATTGTATTAGACTTTTTTGAGTCGATGAAGGTTTAATTAAATGAATTAAAATTTGTTGGAAAATGTTACCATTACAAAGCTTCCTCTGTGAGGAAGCAGAAATTGCAAAATCTGTTCCAAGTCTCTTACCTAAAATATGAAACTTGAATAATGTAGATTTTGATGGAAAATTTTTTTAAAAAAAGTTATATGTGCATAAGTGAAGGTCTTTGCAATGGAACGAGATTGCTCATTCTAGATATGAATGACCATGTATTGCGATGCCAAATTTTAACAGGAAGTAAAATTGGCGAAATTGCTTACTTAAGTCGAATAACGTTGAACTGTGAAAACACATACCCTTTCTCTTTCAGAAGAAGACAGTTCCCCATCAAATTAGCATTTGCCATGACTAGAAATAAGTCTCAAGGCCAAACTTTTGATGTGATTGGAATCGATTTAAGAAAAGATGTTTCCCACCATGGGCAATTGTATGTTGCATTTTCAACAGTTCGCTCATGGCAATCATTAAAAGTTTACATTGATCGTAAAAAAATTCAAAACGAAAGTAGAATAAAAAATTACGTATAACAGGAGATATTTTCGTAATCAAAAATTTTTAGATAATTATATAGAATTCACAAATTTTTTAGAATTATTTGATATGCACTCAAATAGAAAATTTTATTATTGTTGATTGATCCGGCTATTGTTATAATTATATTTAAAAAATTGTGTATTCATATATATATATAGCTTTGAAATGTCATTCTTCATGCATTTCTGGTAGAGAATTTTTGCTATATAATTTAATTATATGTGTTTCAACAGCATTATATGTACATATACACGCACAGTGAAAAGCAGTTATTGTTCTTTTAAAAATCTAAGAAAAATACTACGAATTATAATTGAATTAAAATATTCAAATCTCAATCTGAACTAGATCTCCGCGCGCCGGGCGCGCGGATGTTCTAGTTATTTTTAACTTTTTGTCCAGTTTTTCATGTAGAGTATTTCCATCCTTTGGAATTCGCATGTATGGAGTTTTGCATGGCATCCACGCTAGCTGCACTGCAACTGGTTTTAAATTTGGAATTGCAATGCATCACAGCAAAAAGGCATTGCCAGGATTTGTTTGTTCATTTTCGACAAGAAATCAAACATAATAATTTGAAAAAACTCAGTGTCATTTGTTTATAAAATTGATCAAGAAAATCAACATTTTTGTTAGTTTACAAAATATCATCACAGAGACATTGCGAAGTTGTTTTTTTCTGCATGAGAATTAAGTATATATATGCATTCAGAAACTGTGAAAATGTATACTTGTCAATGAGAATTTATTGAATAAATAACAAATGTTCTGTCAATTTGGAAAGTATGATAGCGATGAAACATTGGCAAAACATTTTGAGTTGATTTCGTGCAAAAAATTGAGTATATTCATTCATTAGTGGTGTGCTATGCATTGGCTCATAGATATTGTTTATATAATTAAATATTGTTGCAAAAGTTGCAAAGTGTGATAGTAAAGAGCCAATGGCAAAACATTTTTAGCTGATTCAGTACAAAGAAATCGAATGCATTCTTCCAGTAGTTCTGTAACTATGTTTTTGTTAGTAAGAATTGTTTAAATAATTGTTTTCAAGGGGTTGGATTTTTTAACCGCCTCTCAGCTTTTCGCATTGAACAAAGTTGGCCTCTGGACGCTTTCGAAATAAGTTTAAAATTTTAATTCTGAAAGGACATACTCCTATGGAAAATTTAATTGCGGATTTTTTTGTACGTAGGTAAAAAAGTTGTATCTTTTTCCGCTTTAAAAATGAATCCGAAAAATTCACTTTTCAAAAACAATATTTTTCTGTCTCTATTTGAATCTACTCACTGTCATTCAGCCAATTCTTGGAATTCTTTGATGAAATATTCAGGAAATATTCTGTAGATGTTCTACAACTGCTAGAGTAAATAATTTTCTTGCAAATAATTCTCTTCGAAGCTCATTATGAACGTTAGTTATGTCCATTCTCTTGATCAATGTCAAAACTAGAAAACAATTGAATTGCTTTCAATAATTGTATTGCTCAATACAAACCAATAATGGTTTAATTTCGTTTTGTTACATTTTTTAACCGTTTCTTTGTTTAAAATGAAACTTAATTGTTTTTCTGCGCACTCTATGAATAGTATAAATCATGCATATTTATATCTTAAAGATTCGGTTTACTTTAAAAACGGAAAAAGCTGAAACTATTCTAGGATGCGCAATTAACTTTCCTATAGAAATATGTATTTTTAAAATTACAATTCAAAACTTATTTTGGATATTTCGAGCTTCAGTTAACGGGAAAAATGTATATGCAGTTTTAGGATCTAGCCCTCACTTTCTTGTAAATATGCTATGCTATGAATTTACATTAAAAGAAAAGAATTTTCAATCCATCAATTCGTAAAAGAATTTCATCAGACTTTTTTTGAAAGTAGGACACTTTTTTCTTGTCTGAAAAAAAGCATAGATTCTTTCCTTTAAATTGAGGCCCTGGATGCAATAACCGACAGGACGCTTGGTTTTGTATTCATTGCTGAGCCCGCGGCTTGCTTTGCTCGCAAGGTTGAGCGCGTCTAGGGCGTGCACTGTTGGTTCTCGCGCTTTGCGTTACACAATGCATTTACCTCCCACTACGCGCTTGATCTTTGTACTTCCCTCACATTTGAGCACAGGCCTTTCAAAATTGAAGGTCAAAGCATCGACAACTGTAACTTGGTGATAGTGAATTCTCTTTTGTTAAAGTTTCTGCGGCTTCAATGAACACATTCTTATCGCGTACCTCGTGCTTCGCACTCGATTTTTTCGAAAATGCGAACTTTTCTACATTATGTTAAACTCTATCATATCAAACGTATATTATATTTGTTTCTGTACCTTGATCTGGGACTGCTATTCAGATATTGTAAAATAAAGTACAAATGTTATTCTCAATAATTACTCTAATATTTGTTTCTTATTTTGCATTAAATGTTATTCCCAGCTACCCTGAAAAATGTACCGATTCAATAAATTCATATCCTTACAATTCATAACGTGCATGAGTATCCAAACAAAAGTATTTTCATTGCCTTGTTTTTTTTAATTAAAAAAATGTGTCACCTAGTGTCGTTCTTCAAAAATTTTATTTACTGCATTTTCAATGCTATTTTTTATGATTAAAGCAAAAACAAGGCGTCTCATCAAAAAAGTATTGATGCAAATTTTGTAGCTATTTTTTGGGTGAACAACGTTTGTCTATTCATTTTTTCATGGCTTGTGCTGTTTGTCGACACATTTAATTTTTATTTAATTTTTTACGATTAAAACAAAAACTACGGAACCTATCCAGAAATGTGCATTAACTAATTTGTAGCTCTTCTTCAAGCGAACAACTTTTGTCTGCTAATTTTTCCGTAGCTCCTGTCATTTTTCCAAGAATGTATTATTTTTATTTCGAATGTCGTTTTTTACGATTAAAACAAAAACTACTCGTCGTATTAAAAAGTCATTAGGAGAAAATTTGTAGATCCTTTTTGGGTACACAATTTTTGTTCATTCATCTTTTTTCGTGTCTTACATAGTTGGACCGCAAAAAAAGAACGGAATTTCTGATTTTGCATAATTTTTTTTGTGATGAAAATTTGAATTTTCAATTTTCCGACAAAAAATAATCAAAAAGTTGTAACGACAATCTTGTAGGGTGTGCAAGAATCAACGTATTTCTTCTTCCGACTTTTTTATAGCGTCGTTGTTTGGCTTAAAATTGTAATTTCCGTTTGTTTTTTCGAATTTTGTATTTTGTATTTTTACATTCTCACCATTTAGATGGAATGTCTTAGCTTCATGTCATTTCAGACTATCTAGTTTTTGTGAATTCTCAACGTTTTGAGACTCGTGCGTCAGAAAAAATAGTTTTCAAAGTAATGTCTGTCTGTCGGTCTGTCTGTTGTCTGACGACGCAATAACTTCCGAAGGTATGTTCTGGTTCGAATTTTCTTCTGCACACTGGTTTGTGGTCCAAAACGACAGGTCAAGTTTGTTAGCCAGCCTTCTACTGCCAATAGTTATGGTTTTAGCCATGAACATTCAGACTGAAAAACGTAATAATGTAACTTTCCCACGAAACCACGCAAGATGCAATAATAGGAAAGAGACAAAAATTATATGTTTTTGAAAATTCTACAAAATTGCTCTTGATTATTTTTCTTTAATTATAAAAATAAGACAATAAAAATACGCATTATCTGATACCAACGGATATTATGAATTGTAATAATATAAATTTATTGAAATGATATATTTTTCAGATATTAAGGTAATCATGATAAATAAAATTTGTATTTTTTTGCTATCTCTGAATAAGCAATCCCAGGCTGAGGTATATAAATGAATGTAATATACATTTGATATAATAGTGTTGAACACAATATGGAAAAGTTGTTATTCTGGACAAAATCAAAATTATCTAGCGCGAAGCAGGAAAAATAAATACATTATCAAGCGCGAAGCCCGAGATTCAATAGACGCGAGCTCTAGGTGTGCTCAAACTTGCGAATGGTATTTTGCGAGGTATTTTGAACACATTGCTTCGAAACCCCAGGCTCATTTCATTTCTTTGCCACATACAATATGAATTATCGAGAACTTTTTATAAGGATTCCTTAAAGTATTCATTGACTTAATTTTTAAAATTATTTTATTAACAATTATCTGGCGTCAGATAATTGTAGTTGTCATTTGTTTGCAACTTTTTTATCCAACTTCAGATAAATAATATCATAGGGATTTACTATGTATTTAAAGTTAAAAGAAAAATTGCGATTTGTAGTGTACTTTCGAAGCGCACAAACCTCTGATTGATGTGAAACTCTGTACACAAAAATAATTTCGGTCAAATCCCTGTCCCTGTAGGACATCTCGTGGGGGTAGGAAGGTGACTGTGACTTGTCAAATTAAATAATTATTTCATTAAATATTGTCCGAAGGAAAAAAGTTTGAACGAACACATCCTCATCACGTATCTCGTGCTACGCACTCCATTTTATCCAAAAGGAGAACTCTTCTACATTATGTTTAATACTATTATATCAAATGCATATTGCATTCATTTTGGTATCTAGGCCTGGGATCGCTCATTCAGATTTCGCAGAATGAAGAACAAATTATATTTATCATGATTCATGAGAAAATAAGGTACTTTTTACGATGAAAAGAACATCAACTCGACCTGCCTAAAAATTATTAATACCGAATTTCTGGATCCTTCTCGGGTGAACATCTTTCTTGTATTATTTTTTTCCAACCTTGTATTATTTAACAAAATAATTTAATTTTCTATTTCCAATGCTATTTCTCATGATCAAAGCAATAAAAAAAGGTGGAGTCTACACTGCCGGTACCGGCAACGAACAACCTTGCCGTCACCTGCAACGAAGCTGTTTCCTGGCTGTTTTTCACGAAAAGCGAAATGAGAAATGAAATAGAATTGAGTATATAGTCGTGCAAATATCTGAAAATATAACTTTCAATGTCAAAGCTGAAAAAAATTATGTTTTCAAAATGAAAAATAATCTGTTAGCATTTGTTTTCGGAAAATACGTTGAGGGTACACCAATATTTTTGGTGCGAATAGGAACTTCGTGAAACATAAGCGATTATTCATTGAAATTACGAAAATTGCTCATAATTAAAATGAAAAATGGTTTACGAAAATATCTTCAAAAATGAAGGTTCGTCCCATATATTCAGTGTTACTGTTTGACTCCCAGTATCGGTCATCTTGCTAGTTGACGTCACAGCCTCAAACACTAATATTAATTTGGAATCACGCGTTACCTGCAGCCAATTAATGCACTGCGGAACGTAAGAGCACTGGTCAACCCGCTGAAGCTGGGACACAGTTATCCACAGGGCTGCCCCCCCCCCCATGAGACTTTGGAATAGGGTAGGGATTTGACCAGCTTCATTTCTGTGACTAGTCACAGGAGTGCCTTTCCGCCCCCCCCCATGAGACGTTGGAATAGGGTAGGGGTTTGACCAACATAATTTTGTGACCAGTCACAGCAGTGCCTTCCCGCCACCCACGATGCGTTTGAAAGGGGTATTTCGTATGCTTTAAGTATGCCTTTTACCGCTACCGATAGTGCTTGAACTTCTCAAAAAAAAAAAAAAAAAACGTAATTTTTTCAAGTTTTAAAAATGAACATTATATTTGCAGGTATTTTCAAGTCCATGTTCCTAATTAACGCATCGAAATACATCAGTATACGAGGTTTTGAAAAATCTTGTAAACATAATATTTTTCGTTTTAAAAACGTGGGTTTTTAATGCTTTGACCTTGATAACTGTTTTTTTTTTGCAATTCTCATGGCCATATTCGTAATCAGTAAATGGAATAATACATCGTTACACACTTTTGAAAAAAAAACAGCCGTCAACAAGGAACATTACCCGCGCCCGCCGGCAGGCTAGCCACTACTATAAGAAAAGTGTGCTTTGTATACAAAAATGATGAATAACAAATTTATGGTTTTTTTATAAAAGATTTTTTTTTCGTACCTTGCTTCGTTTGTTCAAAAATTATTTTTTTATTTTAATGTTGTTTTTTACAAATAAAACCAAAACTACAAATCCTATAAAAAGTGATTGCTTTTTCATTGTTTTTTGGGCGATTAAAACTTCAACTTTCAACAATAATTCAAAAAGTTGTTATGGCAGTTGTTTGGCAGGGTGTTCAAAAAGCAACTGTTTTGTTTTATAGACTCTTCATATGGTGCGTTGTTTGGCTTAAAATTTTCATTTTCGTTTTTATTTTCTCCATTATGTAAATGCTCTCACGCTGGTAATTTGTTTTTTCATAGCAAAAAGACATGACGATAACTTTTTTGCCTTTTTCAGTACTACGAATGGCCATACACACAATAAAAAGAAAGTGGTCTACAAAATTTTGAAAATCCTCTCACTATTTGAATTTTGACCCAAAATTGCTGGCTAACAAACCTGACCTTCAGTTTGGGACAATAAAAGAGTATACCGGAAGCCAATCCAATCGGTCAACCCTTTCGAAATTTATTGTGCTTACAGTCTAAAAATCTGCACACAAACGTACACAGTACACACACGCCCATAAGCAGACAGAGCCGTGCGCGCAAACCTGTTTTTCCAGTTCAGAACGTCTCAAAACGTGTATATTTGACAAAAACGGGGGAGAGGGGGGTCAAATTTCACACAAATGTAACACCTTCTCTGATAAGAATGTAAAAATATATGTCTGTATGAAAAATTTTGTTTCGAAATGTGCGTAGTATTTAGAAAACATTACAAAAAATGTTCTCAAATATGGAATGGTTAATTAAGAAAGAATGGTATGACTAATTTGAAAAAAAAAAGAAATAAATAAAAAGAAACTTTGAGATACATCAATGCTGAATTGAATCCTGCAAAGTTCGTTTGGAAAATGTTATTAGGTTCGGAGAAAATTTAGGGAGAATTTTTTTTGTTCGTTGGAGGCACACGTGTTTATAAATTTTGTTTTCTGATAACGTTTTTATTTCCAATTTTAGCAATTATTCTTAAAAACTTTAAATATTAAAAAGTTTTTAGAACAATCTTTGATAATTGTATTTTTATTGAATGAAGAAAATTTGTTAGAAAGACTTTTTTTATTTTAATTGTTCAAATTCGGAAATTTTATAATTCTGGAATTTCCTAATACAAATATTTTGTAATTCGGCCATTGTCTGTTGAAAGTTTTATTATTGGAAAATTTTTCAATTCGGCATTTTTATTTTTCGGTCTTATTATAATGTAGGGAGTTTTATTATTTGCAAACTATCCAATTGCAGAATTTCATAGTGTCGGGAATTTCATTTTTCAGGATTTTCAGTCGTTACAACGTTCGACCAAAAAAAAGATGAATTCTTAACCAGCAATTGAATTGTAGACATTTCAACCGAAAAGAATAAAATTTCAATCAAAAATAGTTATATTTTCTTATCGGGTTCTAATTATTCAGTTCGCATTCAAGTGGAAAAATGAAAAAAGAAGGGAAACAGGGAAAATACTGTGAGCCTGCTGTAAGAAGATAGGAATTTTTATAATTAATAGACAAAACAATAACATTTCAAATACATATTAACTTCAAAAATATTCGGTTACAAAACCTGTGAATTTTGCTTGAAAAATAAAGTGAATTTCCAATTGCACACATTCTTATTTTGGATCACACACTTTAAAATTTTGAACTAAAGTTATGAATTTTCAAAAAAAGAACATGTGAGTTTATGACACTATTTTTACATTTTTTAGTTAAAAAATGTAGACTATCACTTACAATGTTACTTGATACTACATGATATGATACTTATTAATAATATATTTACCACCTTTGAAATGTATACAATTTTAAGTTGAAATTATAGTTTTTATTGCACAATTATAAAACAAGTGTAATCTTTGAGACCTTGAAATTAATATTTTTTGCTTCAAATGCTTGAATTCGAAAATCTTGGGTTTCAATTTTCTAAATTTCTGGTGGTTTGGAAATTTAAATTCCTCAACGTTGTGGTTTCCAATTCACACATTAAAAAATATAAGAATTCGCTATTGAATCTTTCAAAATTATTTATTAAAGCGTTGTAGTTTCAAATTCATACAATTAAAATTTCACGTCAATTTCGCTATTAAATCTTTCAGTTTTGAATTTAATAATTTTAGATGTAAATATAAAGCAATTTCGACTTGAAAATATTGAAATTGTGCAATTTCCATCATTGACGTCATATTATAGATAATAGTTCTTAAGAAAATGTTCAAAATTAAACTATTTAAAATTAAAGAATTGAAAATTGTATGATATACAATTAAAATAAAGTAAATGTCCCAGCAATCGTGACGGTCCCTGTAATCCTGAAACCTGATTATAGTTTGAATATATTGTTACAAAAATGTGTTAAAAGTAACATTTAATGATGAAACTCACTTATTTTTGGCGTTCTATAATAGCAAATAGAAATTACATTCATTCAAATCAAATCAAAAGCAAGAAAATTAGCATTACGATTACTGGGATTAAGGTCACGATTACTGGGACGTTTACCTTATCTAGAAATTAAAAGAACTAAAATTGCTAATGCTCTAAAGGACTTCCGCATCTGTTTACGTGTGAAAAACTGTGGGTTTCCTGAAGAGAGCATATTTTTCTGAATCGGAAGAAATCACGGATTTTGAACGGGTGAACCGAGAGAAAGCGGAGAAACAAAAATGATAAAAATAGTTGCCACTCTGAAAACGTTTTTTATCAAAAAATGTTATTTTAAACGCCTTAAATTTTTAATTATTTAATCTTGAAAACTGCATTTTAAACTTCTTTCAATTGCAAATATACGCTAACAAATACATATTGGGTTGTCACAATCTTAAGTCTGAGACATTAATTTAATTTCAAATAATGTAATTCAGCATACCTATCTTATTAGACATTATAAAACTTGGCGGGATAAGAATAAAGATTTTAATACAAAACTAATGGATATAGGAGATTAACAGTACAATATAATCCTGATAAGTTATATAATGTCATGTCCCTTCATGAATGTAATTGAAAAATGTCTGGTAGGGACTTTATAGGAAAGTTCTCTACATACTTGATTATCATTATCCCCAATTATTTGGTCAATTTTGATTCCACAAATTCATACCGTTGAACTTGACAAACTTTTTGCACCGATGATGTTTTTGGTGAGATGTTTTTTTGTGTGAAATATTTCTTTTCTTATACAATAAAAGCGGAATTTCTAATGCCCAGTTTACCTGTCTTAAAAATTGAAGAAATTAAAAATCGAAGCCTTTGAAATTAGAATAATTAGACAATCATCCGAAATCTGGAATGACAACAAAGTTGAAAAAACAAATTAAAAATATCATAACCGTGTATAATGAAAAAAATTGTCACATAATTTTTCCATTTAAATTGATTCTATGCGTCTTTGAAGTTAAAAAGCATCAAATTTCAGGGTAATAAACTCGATGGGAAATTTGCAAAGTGGAACCCAAACCGACAAGAGTTTAATTTTATTTCTGGAAAAACCCCGAATTGTATTACTGTATTAGCTCTATTCACAATGTCCACTTTCTTTATCACAGGTGCACC
>CAKNXH010066050.1:0-10594 GCA_932178445.1 Andricus quercusramuli | reverse complement strand
TTCAGAGATGTCAAAAAGGGTGCAGTACACCAGATATCAAAATTTTTAAAGATTTTGAACAATTTAAAATTTTTTAGAAGACATCAAAAGATTTCACAAAAATTTCCCAACATTTCAAAGATTTCAAATGATTTAATATTTTTCAGAACATTTCACAAAGATTTTAAAGATTTCAAACAATTTCAAAATTTTTTAGAAGATATAAAAAGATTTCACAAAGATTTTAAACAATTAAAAAATTTTCCAGAAAAAATCAAAAGATTTCTCAATAATTTCAATGATTTCAAAAAAATACAAAAGATTTCAGAAAGATTTCACAAATATTTCGAAGAATTATAAGGATGTTAATAGATATCCGAATTTTTCAAAAATTTTCAACGATTTTACAAGATTTCAACAAATTTGAGAAGATTTCTAAAGATTTCAGTGATTTTAAACGAACACAAAAATTTCACAAACAAAGATTTCAAAATATTTCACAAATATTTCAAAGATTTCATAAAGGTTTCAAAAGATTTCCCAAAGCTTTCAAAGATTTGTAGGATTTCAAAGACTTTACAAAGATTAAAAAATATTCCCAAAGATTTCACAAAGATGACTTATGTTCGCAAAAATTAGGAATTCGTTTATTTATGCTTCTGCTTTCTTTAGAAATTGTTGGCCAATAAAAAATGAAATGGCTCTTTTTTTACATACATAACAAACAGTTATTTTATTATTTTATGTAAAAAAGGAGACCTAGGAAGACTTGATTTCTTGACCTGAAAAACCTGGAATTGACCTTCAATTTTGTTTCTAAGAATCGCTAGACACCCTTTATCTTGCAAACTAAATATTTGGCTCAACTAACCATTTTTGTCAGTGAGGGTCGTCAGGCAAACGGGCATAAGTGCCAAATTTCAGAAATTCGTTTTATTGGCTCAAAATAATTGTTTTGACCTAACTCATCTCCCTGTAGCTGTAGATTTGGGCGGTTCAAAAAAAGGTAATATTCTAATTTCGTTTAAGATAATATCATTTTGGGAGGTTCCTAAAAAAATGAATACGTATTTTTGTCGGTCAGACAATATTATGGATGGTGCCGCCCGGCCCATGTATTTCCCCGTAAGAATAACATGGGGAAACCCTCTATATCTACAAATATAAGACTGGAAGGCGTTATTTTCAATAAAACGAGTGCAAGTTGCAGAGACCTCTTAAAATCACTTCCCCGAATGTGATATATGCATTGATTTTTTATGTTGACCCTCCCATCCCCTTTCAGCAGGCGTCACAAAAACCACCCTCTAAAGGAGGATAAAGTATTCTGGTGTATCTTGGTCGTAAATATATTATTTTGTGTAGGTTTTTTTCATCAGATAATATTTAATGGTTAAATTAAAAAGTGTAATGTATTTTTTATCAATTATTAATTGTTAAATAATTTGTATTTGTTCAAACAACACTTTGTTCACATTTTATCGCAAATTATCGGTTCCCTCCCAACAAGGTAAGCTAATTACGTAATGGAAAAAATCAGAAAGGTCGTATATATTTATTTTTAATTGTTTAAACTACTTTTTGTTGTTTAGATGCAACTTCAGACTGTAATGAATGTTTGCCCGACAATCCTCCTTCTCAAAATCGAAAGAGAAGCTTTTTTTTGTCTGGGAATTTGTAAATTTCTTCGTAGAAAAACATGTCCATATAAATCCGCTAAAAATCTGGCTACAATCTAAACTAAAATTTTTTTTAATTAATCAAAGTCCTATTGGATTTACTAGAAATATGTCAAATTTTATGGAAATTTCGTGAATTTAGTAGAATTCTGATAAAATCACAAGAATTCTATTACGTTTAAAAGAATTTTGAGAAGTTAACAAGAATTATTCTATTGAATTAATCAAAGTCATGTTGAATTTACTAGAAATACGTTAAACATAAAAATTTTGTGAATTTATCAGAATCTCGGCGAGAATTCGGTTAAATTCACCACAATTCTATTCAGTTTTTAAAAATGTTGTTTAAGTACTATATTTCTTTTATCTTCGATAGGATTCGCTTAAATTGTCTAGAATTCTGATAAATTCACTAAAAATTTATAAAGTTAGGGAATTTTAATTCTTGGATTTTGTGGCAAGCTTGTTATTCTAAAATCCTTCACTTTCAAGGGCTTCTTAAAAATTGTTTAATTTTAAGGCTTTGATTGAAACATTTTAAATGGATTGAAAAGGGGGAAACTTTTTAATATTTAAAGTTTAAGGGGATGCATTGGTAAATTCCGCGAAAAAATATAATAATAAAAGCGTAAGAAAATTAAAGATTGGCTCACTTACATCATTTTTTGTAATTACTATGTTTTCGTCGCCCTCCATGGTAGCCACTCCTTAAGTCGTAAAAATGGTATTAAAAAAAGTTGCGTGCAACTTCAAGCATACATAAATGTAGCTTTCTTACTAACCAAACTCCGCCCAAAAAAGTTGAAAATTGTGCAAATGGCGCACATTTTTCTTGGTGAACGTGAAAATTGATTAAAAAAATGTTTAGTTTTTTGTTTATAAAATCAGAACATTTTTTCGAAATCTGTTCTGAGCATCCGTTCGTCAATTGTATTGCGGCTACCGTCAAAAAAAACCAAATTCGAGAAAAGCGGTTTAAATTTTTGGAATTGAATTAAAATTGATGAAATTTGAATTCACCTGTATTTTCCATAATTTTCAAGATTTTTCACTGGGACTTGACTCAAAACTGTTTAAAGGATTTTGATATAATGAAATGCAAAAAAATCGAAAATTTCACCTATGTACCCTCTTAAAGATATAAAACTCGGAAATTGGAAATTCAGAATCAATTAGATGTATAAGAAAGAGATTTAATTCTGGGGTCAGAATTGCAAATAAGGCAGCTCTTATTTATTATTTCTGTTAATTCTCAGCTCTGAGAATGGTTACAAAAGTTAATCCTAATTAAGAAGGGAGATTGAAATTCAAAGTCTCGTTACATCTTGAATCTCGAAGAACAATCAACATAGTGCTCTAATCAATTCATTTTATCTTTAACCCACACAAGATTCATAGCTATTTATATATATCTGAGATAGAAATCTCAAGTCGGTCTTCGATACCTCTCTCGTTTCTCGCCATAATCGAAGTGGGAACAATGGCCAGAATAATAATAATAATAATGATCGATTTTCAAAGGTGAGGTAACTAAAACACTTTCTACATGCTTGGAATATTACAGTCATATTCCCAAGTTGCAGCAGATGAGTTTATTCAAGAGGTCGATAAGGACGAGGTTATTCCTCAAGTCTCTGGAGAGGAAGATGACCTGGAGCATCTGCGAAAACCAGTAACTTGATTACCTTAGAATTTTCTTTGATTAATAATTTTCAGTGATCACAGCCCGTCCCTTTTTTTATCTAATCCCCCTTCCCCTCCCCATAAAATTTGAAAAATCCCCTAAAATACCTAAAATCGACAGGATGGCTATAGGTTGCCGCTGTAATCCCTGAGTTTTCCAAAAGTTAAGCTGTCAATTTTGATACAATATAATAACATCTGAAAACCTGGAACTGTCTTGAAATTATAAATCTTTCTTAACTTGGGTGGAAAGAAATGTATAAAAGTATTGAAATTTAAAACGCTGTATCAAGTTTGACCGAAAAATTGGTGGAGTTGGAAAAGGGATGGACTAGGGACTAGTCGTCTCGAAATTTGGGGACTAACCAAACATGAAAAATATTTGACTACTCGTCCCGAATTTCGGGCCGATGAAGTTTTTTGCATTTAAAAAGGTTTCAGTAGAAATTTTGTAAAATGCTTTGAAATTCAATAATTACATAAGAGTCTTTATTTATTTTCTTATTTTTATTCCCTACTTTTAACGCTAACGATCCAAAATTAGATGGAAAATCAGACTGTAGATGCAAATATCCGTAATGTTGAAAGAGAACCTGAAGATGAAGGAATTCTGGAAGAAAACGAAATTTTCGAAGATGAAAAGAAACATCCACACAGTGTAACCATTTTCGATCAAGTAGATCAAAGTCCGGAAATCAAACCCATTAATGGTGATCAGGAACCCTTAATGGTACCGGAAACTCCTCGGGATTCCTTAGAGGTAATTCAGTGAATTCCATTTGCTGGAGATGAAAGAAAAGCTTTTTAGAGAGGGGCTAACAAAAAAAATGGAATATTTATTGATCTTCAGGTTTTATTTTTGTGCTATATTTTATAAAGATGTTGTTCCATTTGACTGTACTTTCAGTTTGTAAAAAATCTTCGATTTCCTTTGATAACCGCCTAAAATAAAAGACAAAACATACAAAAATAATATTTTAACAGACTTTACAGCCCGAAATGCACTCAAAACAAAGGAAATAGGGTGATTTTTTACGAAACTAGGGTAATGATAGTGAAGTAAATTCTTTTAATAAAATTAATGTATAGGCACCATATTGAATTCAATATCAAACGTTTAAGATTTCAAATCGAAATATATTGTATTTTCAACAAAATAGTTGAATTTTCAATCAAGAAAGATGATTTTAAACCAAATATTTGAATTTTCAAGAAATAAGTAAAAGTAATTCTAGAGCAAATAGTTGCATTTTTAAATAAATTGTTGAATCTTCAACCTAAACAGAAGAATTTTGTTTAGAAGAAAGTTGAATTTCCAATCAAGAAAGAATTTATAACCAAGAGCTGTTGTACTAAAAAAGATGAATTTTCAATTTTTAATACACAGTTGAATTTTCAATCCAAAAGGACGAATGTTCATCAAAACATTTAAATTTTCGATATAAAGCATGTCTTCCTGACAAAATAATTTTTGAACAAAAAAGTGGAATTTTCAACTATATTGATGAATGTTGAATAAAAAAAAAATGTTAACCAAAAAGTCCCACTTTCAACTAAGTAGTTGAATTTGCAATAAAAAAGATTCATTCTCATCAACAAATATAATATTTGATATTGCAAACAAAAAAAGATTTTAATTTGAAACCAAAACAGTCAAATTGAATCAAAAAAGATGAATTCTTAAAGAAGAAAGTGAATAATTGATATTTCAACTAAAAAGGGTATAATTTTTACCCGAAAATAGTTTAATTAAGCAAAAAAATACGAATTTTCAACAAAATAGTTAAATCTTCAACCAAAACATATTATTTGTTAACGATAAAGTTGCATTTATGCACTTTTAACCGAAAAAGATAAAATTTTTCCCAAACGAGATGAATTTTCAACCAAGAAATATTTTTCAATTAAATAAGAAAAAATCTTAACAAAGTTGCTGAATTTTCAAACCAAAAAGGCGAATTCTTTAAAAAAGAGTTGAATTTTCTACTGAAAAATATACATCTTCTACCAAAATAATAGAATTCCCAACCCAAAAGGACGAATTATCAACAAAACAGTTGCAATTTTAAGCCAGAAAGACAAAGTTTATACAAAACCCTTAAATTGTCAAACCGAAAAAATGAACTGTCAAAAAAAGGTAATTTTCAACCAGATAGTTAGGTTTAAGACTAAAAAAGATCAGTTTAAAACCAATAATGGTATAGTTAAAGTTGCAGTTAAAAAAATGAAAAAAAAAGGATTTTCAACAAAATAGTTACATTTTCAAACAAAGAGGAGGATCATCAACTAATAAAGTAAACTTTTAACAAAGTAGTTCAACTTTTGATAAAGTAGTTGAATTCTAAATTAAAAAGATTTTCTACGAAAAAATAGCAATTCACAACAAAACACAAAAAATTTCACCAAATAGTTGAATTTTCGTCTAAAAACGATGCATTTTCAACCAAAAATTGAATATTTTTAAATCTTCAGTTCAAACAATTAATTTTCAGTTAAAAGGGAAGCCAATTTTTCACCGGATAGGTAAATCTTTAACCAAATACAAGAATTTTCTACATAAAGAGATGAATCCTAAACCAAAAATATAATAATTATTTATTTGCATTATTAATTTGGTATGCATCGAAACAAAAAAAAAACAAGAGACAGAGAGGGAAAAGAGGAAGTTTGTTTAAAACAGGCGTAAAAAGAGGAAATCTGTTTAAAAAGGGGAAAAGAGAGGAATAGAGGAAAAAGTGCGAAGTCTGTATTTAATATCTGTCCAAAAATATAAAGATCTCAATTTTTGTACAGATTGTAGTGAAATTCTCAGCATACTGATGAAGAGCTTGAAAAATTTCAGTCGATTAGCTTTATATCCTGATGAGTGAAAGGTTAAAATTAGCATTATCTTATGATCATTTCAGGATATTCAACTTTGAATGGCTGTTACTGCCTGAAAATAAATTACAAAAAATCTGCAAAAATATGTGAATTTCTTTGATTCTTCCTGTGCATATGTAATTGTAAATTTTAGATTAAAAAATGATAATTTTTTATCAAGATAATAATAAAAAAAGAGTAGTGAAGTCATCTTCGAAACTGAACAACGTACGGAGATCATTCTTGAAGCAAATTGCACATATTTGGCTTTTGAAAATAGTGTATGTTGTATCAGTGAGCAAAAATTTGCGCTGAGATATTCAAAAAACTATTTTCTTCTTTAGAAAATACAATGGCTTTCCGATTATGGAAGCAACCGTAATCACAGCAAGATAACTTGCCTGTGGTGCTACTGCAAATACGACTGTTACTCACCCCTATTGTGAGGGCTTGTTCGTCAATAATCGGAAAGACCTTTTTATTTTCCGAAGAAGGAAATAATTTTTTAAACATTCAAGTGCAACTTTTTACTCATTGACATTACATACACCATTTTCAGAAGCCAAAAATGTGCAAACTTGAGTATATTCTGAAATGATCGTAAGATAATAGTACTTCTTAACCTTTCACTCGTCAGGAAATAATTGCTAATCTTCTGAAAATTTCAAAACTGTGTATCAGTATAGGGAAAACCTTCATCTGCAACATGTACTTTGTCCCATATTTTTATTTTTTTTTCTGCAGATGTCTTTACTACAATCTGTAGAAGTCTATATCTTTGGACAGACAGCAGATGCTTTACTTGTAAAATAAAATCACTTTTTTCAAGCATTTCAAAAAAGTTTTATTCCCTTCAATATTTTCCATGTGTGATGTCACATTCTGTGTTATATCCCCCTTCCCCCAACGGCACAAATCATCACAAAACCTGTGACATAGTTTTCAAACGGCACCTTGCATAATTTGATATAATTTCAATTCTATAATATTACTCGACTCTGAAGCTTCTGGAATACTCGATTCATGTTCCAATTTATAATATGCAATTGGATCCGGAGATATGAATGATTCATAAAGTTTACGAGCCGGGAATAAATGCTTAGACTCGAGTATCCAAGTTGAACCGGGAAATTCATCTTGGATATGGGAAAGTAGCAAAGACAAATCTCAAGGAAACGTAAATAAGCTGGTAAAGATGCTAAGATATTGCAATCCGGATTTGTATTGCGGAGAGGCATTTGAAATTGCAGTAGAGCTTATTGCTAATCTAGAAACTGTTTTATTTCTTGAATAATTCATAGTGCTTTATTACTATAATCTCGTAATTTGGAAGCGTCCTTCATCACCTCTTTTTCTATTTTCCTCTTTTCCTCCCAGTCTGCGACTTTGCACTTCCTCTTTTCTGCTATCTAGATTATCCCAAGGAATAATTTATTACGATCGATAAGAGGGGTCTGGAGGTCTCATGCTTTATCGTTAAACTCAGAGTAGCGCGAACGATATCGTCTGTTCCGGACCACTTTCAGATGACCATCGATTCATTCCGATTATCTCTTCTCTTCTCTTTCATCTCCATTCAACTTTTCCTTTTTTTCATTCAAATTTTTTTCACGTTAAGGAAGTTCAGGATGTCTATACTCACCAGGAAAACCTGCAATTGTCAGAGAATTTTTATTTGCGTGGAAAAACCGGATTGAGGGCATTTTTTTATCTGATCAAACTTTTTTTTTATCATTATCACTAATCTCTATAAAGTTTTTACTTTTTTACTTCAAGTATTAATATGTTGAATATGCTTTATAATTTAAGTATGGAGAAAGAATAAAAATTTGTTTCAACTATTATTCAAATTTATGGACCTAATTACGCTTTTAGTATTATTTAATTATTCAGTCATTCGATGTTGATAATTAATATATAAAAGAATATCCTGTAAAAAGTAGTTAAAACTCTCGAAATTAAACACATTAATTAAATTGAGAAAAAGATTAATTTTGTAACGAAAAAGACAAATTTCCAACAAAATAGTTTGAATTCTCAACTAAAAAAGATTACTTTTCAACCAAACAGTGGCATTTTTAATTAATTTTTTTTTCACCAAAAAAGGCACATTTTCAACCAAAAGTGGTATAGTTAAAGTTTCAGTTAAAAAACTTAATTCTCAGCCAAAAAAGACGAATTTTCGAAAAATTAGTTGAATCCTTAACAAAAACATTGATTTTCAACCCAACAAGTTGCGTTGAATTTTCAGCAAAAGAGTTGAATTTTCAACTAAGAAGACTATTTTTCTACATATAACAAAAATTTCAACAAACTACATAAATTTGAAACCAGATAGTTGACTTTTGAACTAAAAAGATAAATTTTCAACAAAATATTTAATTTTCAATCTAACAGTTAAATTTTCTACAAACCAGTTGAATTTTCAACTAAGAATGATGTTTCAGTCGAGACGAAAAAAGCTACTAAATTGTTGAGTTTTCAAGATAAAGTGCTATTTTCCACAAAAAAAGTTAATCAACAATCAAATTTTTGAATTTTTTAGCTAAAAAGATGACTTTTCTACAGAACAGTGGAGTTTTCAACTCGGAAACTGGAATTTTCAATAAATAAAGTTAATTTTCAGCTAAATAGTTCAATTTCTACCAATATTTTAAATTTTTTAGTAGAAAAGTAAACTATTTGGTAGAAAATTAAACTATTTTAGTAGAAAATTGAGGTATTTAGTTTTAATCTGTTTCTTTGAAATACTTTCAAGTGGCTGAAAGTTAATTTTTTTAACTGAAAATTTATCGATTCCATTTGGGGTTAAAAGCGTATCCTTTTTAGTTGCAAATTCAACTATTTGACTGAAAATTCATCGTTCTTGATTAAATATTAATTTTCTTGTGGAAAATTGATCTTTTCCGGTTTATAAGTGAAATGTTTTCGGAAACATTCCACTTGAAGAGTTTGAAAACTTGTTTTTTTTGTGTGTTGAAAACATATGTTTTTTATTTGAAAATTGAACTACTCGGTTAAAAATTCATGTATTTGTTCAAAATTCATCTGATGGATTGAAAATTTATCTTTGTAGGTCAAACATTCAGCTATTTGGTCAAAAATTCAACTATTTAGTAGAAAAGTTAACTATTTTGTTAAAAATTTACTTATTGGTTGAAAATTAAACTTTCTTGGTTGAAAATTAACTTTCTTGTTAAAAATTCAACTGTCTCCGACAAAATTTGTCTTCCCAGCTTGAAAATGTAACTATTTGGTTAAAAGTTCAACTACTTTATTGAAAATTTGTCTCCTTTGCATCAAAGTTAAATTATTTGGTTGTTAAAGCAACTGGTTGGTTAAAAAATAATAGGTTTTTGTTGAAAGTTGTCTGTTTGGATTGAAAATTCATCTCTTCAGACAAAAAATCTTTTTTTGGTTGAAAATTCAACTTTTTTGTTGAAAATGCAATATATTTTGTCTTAATATCTTAGTGATTTAAAGTGTTTTATATTGAATTCGATAAAGTCGACGGTTCCACAAAGTCTTGAATTTGAAATTTTGAAAATTAAATCTACAAATTTTCGACGGCTCCACTGCAGAGTGCTTCAGTTCTGGTTCTGCTCGTATACCGTTCCAGGGTTTTTTTCTCCTCCTATACAGCTCTATGTCACTTTTAGCCATTTTTCAGGAGAGCTGATTAAAGTTTAAAATGTTTTTAAAATTCACAAATGCGGTACAAAATGAAAAAAAAACGGTATCCATAGACAGCTTAAATTTTTAACCTTCTAGAAAATTAATGAAAAGGGAATTATAAGATAATTGAAATTAATTTTTTAATTATAAAAAAACATTATAAGCACTTCACACGCGGAAAAAATACGCATAGAACATTAACCTCAAATTCACAAAGCAACACGTGATCACGTGGTAATTATAAACCACAGGGGTATCAGGGTTTTAAAGATATGCATACGAAACCTTAATTATTGAAAAATTGTAAAATTTAATTCTTAGATATAATCCATCATACTGAAACCTTAAATCTTCGCAAATTTCACACTGTTTTCGATCATTATTTCGTACATGTATTTTTGCAGCCCTGCTTCTAAATTTCTCGACTTGAGTTGGAGCAGTCTATCTGTGAAATTGAAAAAGTAACCAATTTCGTTTTTTTTTATATTCCCCTTTAATATTGCACATAAGTGTATAATAATTTATTAGACGGCGCCAAATGATCTATTTATTCATGCTAAAATAAAAACTCAAAATCGACAAAAAATGACTTAGAGCGGTATACGAGCAGAACGCGAGTTGGAGCTGTATACGGACTGAACTTGTAACTGGAGCTCTCTGCAGTGGAGCCGTTGAAGTATCTACATTAATGATATTTGAAATAATTTATTTCCATA
>CAKNXH010066049.1:0-12057 GCA_932178445.1 Andricus quercusramuli | reverse complement strand
TCGCCTTTTTTAGTGGAAAATCAATTTTTGTTGGTTTAAAAATGCTACTGTCTGGTTAAAAATTAATCTGCTTTGGTTGAGGATTCAACTGTTTTGTTAAAAATTAGTATTTTTCGGGTAAATTGAATTGTGTTTTATTTAAGATAAAAATATTTTTTGGTTGAAATATCAACTATTATACTTTTTATTGAAAATTCATATTTTTAGGTTGAATAATTTATTTTTGTTGTTGTTGAAGATTCATAATTTTGGTGGGAGTAAAAATTCATTTTTTTAACTGAAAATTGAATTATTGGTTGAAAAAGAATTTTTTTCTTGAAAACTTGCTTTTTTTTGTCCTGGAAATTCAACAATTTGGTAGAAAATTCAACTATGTGGTAGAAAATTTATATAATGTGATGAGAGTTCGTCTTTTTTGGTAGAAAATTAATCTTCTTGATTGAAAATTCAACTAGTTGGTTGAAAGTTGAAATACTGTGTTAAAAATTCATTTTATTTGTTGCAGATGCATTTCTTTGGTTGAAAATTTAGCTAGTTTTTTTTAGTTTTTTTTTAATCAGTATTTTTAACTGCAAATTTAACTATTTCATTTTTGGTTGAAAACTGATCTTTAGTTTAAAATTCAACAATTTTGTTGGAAATTAAGTTTTCTGGTGAAAGTGCATACTTTTAGTAAAAAAATTCAACTGTTTGGTAGAAAATTCGTCTTTTTGGCTTAAAAATACAATTCTTAAGTTAAAAATTCGTTTTCTTAAGTTGATAATTATATTATTTTGTTCGACAATTCAACTATTTGGTTGAAAATGAACTTTTGTAGAAAATTCATATTTTCGGGTAGAATATTTAACTGTTTTCTACATAATTCGCAATTTTAATTGAAAGTTCGGCTCATTTGGTAGACATTTTTTTCTTCTCTCTTGACTGAAAAGTCTTTTCTGGTTGCAAGTTCAACTCTTTTGTTGAAAATTTGTATTTTTGCGTTTTAAAATTCGTCTCTTTTATTAGAAATTTGATCTTTTTGGGTTGAACATGCAACTTTTTGGTTGAGAATTAATTTTTTTTGGTTGAGGTTTCAAATATTTTGTTAAAAAGTCTCTTTTTCGAAAATGAAACTGCTTTGTTGAAAGTTCGTATTTTTGATTGAAAATTCATCTTCTCCGTAGAAAAGTTATTGGTTTAAGACTCAACTGTTTGAAAATTCGTTTTTTTAGGTGGAAAGTTCAACTATTTGGTTGTAAATGCAATTGTTTGTCTAAAATTAATTTTATTGTTTCTTGAAAATTCAACTAATTGTTTGAAAATGCCAATTATTTCAACTTGAAATTCTAAGCGATTCATATTGAATTGAGTATGACATAAATTTTATTTAAATTATATTTTATTTAGGCGTTTGTCAAATAAAATCTAAAAAAATGTTGACTTGAAGAAAAAAGGGAGGGGTGGAAAAAGTGTTCAAAATAGCGTGACGTAATTTTTTAATGGGCCCTTTTCGGTTTTAGTTGAGAAATTGTATTAACTGGCAAAAAAAAACCGATAAAATTCCATGAATTTCATAGGAATCCTTACATTATTGATCCAACAAAATTAGGAAGTATGTATGTAATCTAAATTTAAAATGTATCGAAATAAAATGCGATTCTAATCTAAAAGCAATTAAAAGTTAGAAAACCTCAAATTAAGAGAAATATAATTTGATAATTTTAGCTTTTCTAGAAAGTGAATATATAATTAATTGAAGCCAAGTATTTCTGGAATAATGAATAAAATAATACATTGATTATTTTTGTAAAAAGATGCCCTATTTTCTGCATTTAATAATTCATATTCTAGATTTTTAAAAAGTGGGATTTTAATTCTGCAAATATTCAATGATTGACGTATGCATGGTTTATACAGAAATAAACTGCAAAATGTCTCAGTGACCTGGAAAAAAAGTTAACTGGGGTCAGTTGGAGTTAAAATAGATGCTGCATAGTTTCTGCATTTTTAGCATCAATTTGAATAGTGAGGATAATGCACTTAATGCGAGTTTTACGAAGTTGGCGACGAGAAAAGCCAACATTCTACAAATTCTGCGCGTCGTTTTAAAAAAAGTTTGAAATATTTTACCATCTATACTATTTTTGGGTGCAGTAGTGATATTCAAGTTAGTTTGTAAAACTATTTTGTTGATTAATCAGAAAAGTTGCTTCGTACAGAGAAAGATAGTTAGACATCGTATTCCTGCACCAACCTCCTAAAATTGTTTCTTCTAATTTTTTTACTGCATTTGACGAGAAGTTGTTTTCATCAAGTTGAAGTTGAAAAAGTTCATAGTGGCCACTGGACTGGGAAATCGTGAAAATTACTGGGATTTTTTTGAGAATGGGGAAAACCGGGGAATGACAAAGAATTTATGTTTTGATCGGGATTTTCCACATTTTCAGAAGTACAATTTATCCAATCACTTGAAATACAACAAATTGCAAAAAATTGTAAGCGACTTGAAATTTAAATAATAAAACTTAAAAGGATTTATGTATAAAAAACGTTTGAAATTGATCATTCTAATTTTAAAAGCAAGGGAAGACATTTTGGTCTTTAATTTTTTTCTGAAATGGAAGAACTTTTTTCTTTACATTTTTATTGAGTTGGAAGGAATTAAATTTTGGTTATTTGTTCAGAATTGGAAGATGCTATTTTTTTCTTTTCAACATTTTTATTGAGTTTAAGGGAAGAATTTTTTATATACAATTTTTTATGATTTGGAAAAAAATGTTTTAATGTTATAATGTTTTTTTTTTAATTGGAAGGAGCCATTTTTTATTTTCACTTATCTTTCAATAAATTAACCCCATGGGCTAACCACTTTTTAACTCAGTTCTACCTATTTCTGAATGTTGCTGAATTCTTTTTTTAAATCTTCTAGCGTATTTTGAAAGATTCCAAGAAGTTTTTAATATGTTTCAATAATTTTAAGGGATTTCAAACTATTTTAATGATTTTATGGTATTTTTTAAAAATTCCAAGACATTTTCAAGATTTTTAAAAAGTTTCAAGAGATTTGAAAATATTTCAAAAAGTTTGAAATATTTTACGGTTATTCTTTTGAATTCCCTTGCATTTTTCTGAGCTCATTTAACACTTAATGAATTGAAATCTATATGAATTGTTTTCAATTCACTTGAATGTTGTAATTCACATTGAAATTTACTGAAATATGTGGAATTTTTTTGCATTTTAATCATTTTTCTCAATTCATTTAAATTATTTTTAATTTTTTGGAAAATTCATGAATCGAAGTCTTTTGAATTATTTTAAATTCATAAGAACATTAGCCACATTATTAATGCCCAATTAAGTCTCTTTTTGTATTAGATTTATGAATTTAAATTAAAAATTGTTTTATTCTATCCATAAATGATTCTATGTCACAAATATTACACGATTAGAATGTTAGTCTTCAAATATTATTGGTCAGGGAAAATGAAAAATTTGCCAGGGACACGTGAGGCAATTTTGAAAGTGAAGTTTTGCAACCACCTGTCAGTTGTACAGTGTTAAAAGCTTCAATTCTATACGTGTAAATTATTGATCGTTTCAATTACGAATTTCTGAATTATAAAACTTTTATTCTTCAATTTTAAAAGTTTAAAAGTTTTTGAGTCATTTAATTTGCAGTTCAGTTTTGATTACTTCAAATGAAAAAATCTTCAGTCTTGAGAGTTCGAATTTTTCAATTTAAATGACCGTGGAAAATTTTTACTAACCGGGAAAAAAATCTGAAATTTTTTCCGAATAAAATAGCCACCCTGAAGTTTCTTCGACATTGCTGAGCAACTACTTTAATTTTTGAAACCTTTTGCAACCCCCAAGGAACGGTTGGAGTATCCTCCTTACGATCATCCCTCGGGAGTCACCCCTGGATACCTTAAGGCACTACTGAATCAGTATGGTCACGTCGACAGGTTAACCTTGGAATCACTTTTAAGCAGCTGGCACGAAATCGGTTTCTCTGAAGCCAGTCTTTATCAGATATCGACGATTGGGCAGTTCCTGAAGGGGCGGGATTGCCATTTTTATCAGTTTCTGGCAATAGCCTGCGGTCTCCTTGGAAATGTTGGTACCTCCCTTTGATCAAATGATTATTTCTGATCCCTTTTTATTAAGGTTATGGCTACGTGTACCAAAATTTGGGTACAAATAGCCGCATTTTCTCGGTACGTGTAGATACTCCCTTATATTTACGAATAATCACTTTGAACAAGAAAAAAAACGTCGGTATTGTTACTTGACGCTTAGGGGCTATCCATAAATTACGTTACCAATTTGAGGGGGGAGGGTTTGTTGAAAATTCATTTTTTATTTGTTAAAGATTCATATCTTTAAATAAAAATTTAACTGTTTTGTGGAAAATTTGTTTCTTTGATTGAGAATTAATTTTTTTTAAGTAATTAAAGTAAACTATTGAATTTATAAACTATCTATTTTTGGTTGAAAACTGATATTTTCAATCAAAATTTTATTTTTTCTAGTTAAAAATTCATGTATTTTATTGAAAATTCGCCTTTGTTTTGTCGATAATTAATCTTCTTGGTTAAAAATGATTATTTTTCGAGTGAAAACTCAACTACTTGACAGTGTAATGCAAGCCTCTGACACACGCGTTGTGTCGTGTGTCAGAAACCGGAGGCTTGCTTCTCTTCACGCAGTCAAAGATTATCCCGAAGAAAATTGTTTTACAGTTTATTATTATTAAAACTAGGGTGCTTGTTCAACCTTTCGGAAAATAAATGTCTATTCAACGGTTTTATTTTATTTTTTTTAAAAGTTAGTCTTTTTGGCTAGAAAATTCAATAACTTGTACAAAATTAAACTATTTGGATGAAAATTCAACTGTTTTAAAAAAAATTAAACTATTTATGTAAAAATGTAAGTACATATGTGGTAGAAAATTACCTTTTTGTCAAACATTATTGTTGACAATTGATGTATTTTGTTTAAAATTATAGTCTTTTTGGTTGAAAATTAATCTTGTTTGTTGTCTTTTTTGTTCAATCAAACTGTTTGAAAATTAATTTTCTGTTGTTCAAAATTAATTTTTTAAACTAAAAATTAGACCATTCCATTTCGTTAAAAAAATCTATTTTAGTTGGCAATTTATCTTTTTGTTTAAGATTCATCTATCTATAGTATGAAAAAATTCATCTATTCGATTGAGGATTTAACTATTTTGCTAAAATTTCTTTTTTTTTTCATTTAATTCGACTGCTTGAAAATTCGTCTTTTGGTAGGAGAAAGTCATCTTTTTTCGTTGTAAATTTTTGTTTGATAATTCGACCATTTGGCTGAAAATTCATTTTTTTGTAGGTTGAAAATTCAACTATTTTGAGTCATTTTTTTTTATAAAATGCTTGACAATGCTTGAAAACTTTTTGATTGAAAATTCAATTGTCTTCGAAAAAATTGGTCATTTTGGATTGAAAATTCATCTCGTTTGCAATATATTTCGACTTGAAATCTCTGGAGTTTAAAGTGTTTTATATTGAATTCAATCTCGTATTAACATTAGTTTTATTTCAGAGGATTTATTCCCCTATTATTCCTATATTTTTGTGAAAAATTACCCTATTTCCTCTATTTTTAAAGAATTTCGAGGGGGGGGGGGGGGTAAATAGCCAAAAATTGGTAACGTAGTTTATGGACGGCCCTTACTGTTACTTCAGTGACTACTTCTACTGTAGAATCGGCAATAAACTAGTGGGCAATGAAAAGTCAACAGTCTGAAAATATGATCTCTGAAAAAAATTGTTTGCCCATAATTTTAGAAATAAAAATAATATTACTAATAACGTAATTTCAATTAAAAACGATTTTTTATGTATGCAAAATTTTGAAACTTACAAAAAACATTTATTTTAACAATCTTTCTTGCAATTGAATGTTTTCGTACTATCGTTTTTTAACAATTTTTGCAAAATAGTTGAATTCTAATAAACAATCGCTTTTTTCGGGGAAAATATTCTTCACAATTCTACTGTATAAAATTTTGAAAGTAAATTTTTCTATGGCTGAAATCTTTAAAATTATGTTTTAAAAAGAAAAAAAATTTGAAGATTATTTACTTATTTTCAAATTTAAGAATAGTAGATTTATAGAGAATATTTTTCGTAAGTTTCAAACTTTTTTCGTAGAAAGTAATGATTTGTCTTTCATAGGACATGACTGATAATATAATTTCAATTCTGAAAATCATACAAAACTTTTGTTTTTACAGAGACCTGATATTTGGTACATTTACCTTGAAGCATTCGTAATAATTTTCATATTTGAAGAATGTTCATTCGCTCTACTGATTAGAAATCTCTAAGAATTTTCAGAATTAACCATTTTAAACCAAACTTGTTCAAAAGTAAAAAAAAATTGCAAACATTATTAGTTTTTGGATCAAAAGTTTTAAATTGAAGTATTCAAAATTATTAATTTGCCTTCAATAATTACAGAATTTCGAGATTGAAACTTTTAATGCTAAAACATTTTCAAGTTCATCAATTTTTCCATCCAGAATTTAACAATGTCAAGTTTAAGACGTGAAAATGTAAGAATCTCTAATAACAATTTTAAACTAAAAACCTTTCGAAATTAAAATTTTTTGAAAGGAATGACAAATTTTAAATCCAATTACAGATTGTCTATTTTTTAAGAAATCAAATTGAAAATAAATTTGAATTTAAAAAAATGAAAAGTACACTACCGTCGGAAATTGTGCGCACGACTCGCGTGAACGCTATTAAAAATCACTGCTGACTTCGAACCACGATATTTCGGCGAAAAAAAGAGATAGGGTATTTTTTTTAAAAAGAGTTGGAAAGTTAATGAAATTCCACGTCTATTGGTACCCAACAAATATTTTTTTAACTTCTGAAAATAGTACAGCACTTGAGAAGTTCAAAACAAAAATTCAGGATTTTCTCCAATTTTCTACCTCAAATTCAACTTTTTGCACGACCTAGGAAAATTTGTTCAAAAATCTTAAAATTATACGACATCGAGCCTGAAATCTTATCTTTAATTTAAGCCAAGAAAACTTGAAAAATCTTAATGGGTGCCCGAGATATGATTAAAAATGTTAAATCGTATCTGAGCTCAATTTTAATCGACGATCACGCACTAAGGTGGCGCCTCTTATACTTTTGGTTCTCTTCATTAGTAATTTTTATTTCAAATTATGGTGAATGAAAAAAAATATTTATTGTTATTTGTGATTGTTGACAATTATTTGAATCTAATATTATCTCCATATTAAAGAATAGGACAATGGCAATGGCTCCATGTCGTATAATTTTCAGGTTTTTGAAAACAATTTCCTGGGTCGTGCAAAAAGTTGAATTTGAGGTAGAAAATTTGAGAGAATCTTGAATTTTTTTTGAACTTCTCAAGTGCTGTACTATTTTCAGAAGTTAAAATAAATATATGTTGGGTACCAGTAGACGTGGAATTTCATGAGCTTTTAAACTGTTTTTTGAAAAGTGTCCTATCTTTTTTTTTCGCCGAAATATCGTGGTTCGAAGTCAGCAGTGATTTTTAATAGCGCTCACGCGAGTCGTGCGCACAATTTCCGACGGTAGTGTATCTCTGATTGCAAGTGATTATAATGTGATTACAAAGTGCAACGTCACCAGAGGTTCTTTTTCTCTCGATTATATTTATGTTTATCTTATATTATGTTATTAATAATAAAAAAATTTTCTTTTCTGTTTCAGGTGAGTTCAGATGTGATTTAATTTTATTCGATACCTAGTGAGTAAGTAGAAAGAAACTCCACATGCAAAATAGCTTGAATAGTCAATAATTATTTCATAAATTACGGCAGTGTTGTTAGTAATTTGAAAACCAACAATTACTGTCTTAATTGACAATGGAGAAACACTAATTTTTTTCTATGAAGAAAAATGTTCTTCACTTATAGTTATTCTGGAGGCAATTAAAAAAAAACTAAAAATTGTCTCTGTAGCTTTTAAATTTGATGAAAAATGTGATACATACAAGAAATTTAATTATTTTTCAAGATTAAAATCGATTTAATTAACTTTAGGATCATTATAGGATGTTGAGGTAATCAGAGTTTTATATTTTCAACGTTAAATGTATCTTTTTGCATCTTATCTCCATTTTTATATATTCTGTAGGTAATCATCTATAATTTAAAAAAATTCATCCCTCTAGGTGCCCTGGTGGAAATTTGTTTACAAAAATTTTAACAAAAATAAACTAATAAATACAATAAATTACAACCAAAATTACAGGAAAGTTCAACTTTTGTCTACTATTCGGACGAAGTTTTTACTTTTTTTTGTATTTTTTTTGTACAGTGTTGTATTTTATTGTAGATTTAACATTCTAGAAGAATTCACAAAAAAGTAAAACCACAAGAATCTACCGGAATTTACAGGTTTCGCAGCCAAAAAGATGTTCTTTTTCTATCTACGATGACAAATATTTAGAATATTGCAATAAGATAATTTCAAATTAAGATTTTTACACGATCGCTGTTACAAAAAAATCATCTTAAGCAATTTTAAGCTAGAAACATTAATTTATACATCAACATTTGTTTTCAAATTTTCATAAATATTCTCTTAAACATTTGTTTTAAAAAATAATTTTTACATTTTCCAGGAAGCTAAGGATAGTTTTATTAGGTTTGAATTTTTTCTACAATTTTTTGAAAATCCTGCAAAATTAACAAAATTTTCCAGATTCTTCTTGAAAATTTTGGAAATCTTCCTAAATAGTCTTTTTAAATTAATTTTTCAAAAAAAATCATTGTTAATTTTTCTAGATTAAAAAAAAAATCATTGTTAATTTTTCTGTGAATTTTAATACCATTTTTTTTATTCATTTGAAACCTTTGAAAATTCTTTAAAAAGCTTATTTTTGTGTTCGAAATCTTAAAAAATCTACATTGTCTTTCAAATGTTTTTAATTCTTTTCACATTTTAAATTCTTTTGAAATCTTTTCAAAACTTTTAAATTTTCAAATTTTTTCCAAATTGATATTTATTCAATTGTTATTCATGCATCAAAATTCAATTATTCTACCTGAATATTAAAAATTTGTTGAATAGATCAAGTAAAATTGTAACGTTCAAAGATTAAATTTAACACTCATTTGAAATGAAAAGTAAAATATTGCTAAATATGAAAAACTATGTCTTTTCCTCAATTAAACATTTTCAAATTGAATGGGTTAAAAATGGAATATTTTAGATTGAAACAATATTTGAATAGGATTTGAAATTGAATTAGAGCTTTTAATTATGCATCTATTACTTTACAATTATTTTAAAATTGATAATAGTTGATAATGTTTCAATCGGACGTTAACAGTTGTTTAACTACTGAGCTTTGAAATTTAAATAAATTCCGTTTTTAACGGTAAAATCTGTATTTGCTTATTCTGAACAGATTCAGGATCTTCCTGTATACATATCCTACACAAATTGACAGTAAAGTATAAGTCGAAACGTTGATGCGGATTCTAAAAATATTCCTTGCGAAAATTTCTATTTTTTGTTTAAATTTGTAAATTTCTACAATAAACTACCAGTATTTAGAAGCTAATTTTATGTACAGTTTTCTAATATTTCAACGGTTGTCAAAATTTGTTTGAAAAGTTTTGTTAACTTTTTTTACTTTCTTGTAAACATTTTTTCCACCAGGATAATTCATGTCAAAAGTTTTAAGATTTTCAAATTGAAAAGAACGTTTTTTCCACCGTGTTTCGCTGGGAACTAACAATATTATTCTGTCATTAAGTTGCTTCACTAATAATTTACTTACTCGCTCAACTCGTTTATCTCATCCTTCTTCAAAAATAATAGAACTCTGAAAGCAAATTAAATCGTTCTTTTTGCAGTCTCGCGAAATTCCTGCTTCCAGAAAATAATTCTGAGTCGCTTTACTAGGAATTTTCGTTGGTGAAAATTTACATCTCTCAGTAAAAGCTCTAAAATTCTAGGTCCTAATTAATCCTTTCACAGTAAAGTAGCGCGCAAGCGTAAAATTGTAAGTCGTGCTTTAGAACCTTTTTGAGACGATGGTGTATGTGTGCGAACTCTTGACGGAGGAGCCTGAGGGCGGATCCGCGATGATACCACTGAAAACGTTTCTCAGCCTCTACGGATATCTCGCAAATCTCAATTGCACGGGAGAACCGGAAGCCTCAGACGTTTGCTTCTGTGAAAGTGCATCCGAAATCGCTGAGGAAGAGGTAGAGGAGGGTGACAAGGAATTTAAAGAAAGAGAAAAAGAACAGGCAGAAGAAGCGGAAGTAAAAACGAGAACTAGCAGAGAAACTGTCTCAGATCTTGCACTTGGTTATGCGGATCAAATAGGTGAAGAGACTGAGGTACTTTCAAGTTTAAATACCGTAACTTAAATCCTTAAAGACGAATCCTTAAAGACTTAAAGCTCGGAAATTGCGAGGGAAATTTAAAAGTCAAGAAAGAGATTTTATTATTTTATTAGTTGGCTATTTTATTAGTTGACACAACAATTTTAATAAAGTCAGTATTCAGTTAGTACCATTGATTAAGAAGATGTTTGCCCCAAGTGATAAAATAGCAGTACCATATCTTCAGGGTGTCCAGCGACCTTGAAAACCCTGAAGCCTGAAATCCTCGAATTATCCTTGAATTTTTTGTAGACCTTCAAACCTGGAAATCTCCTTGAATTTTTCACGGGAACCTTGAATTTGATTTTATTTGCTTTTAAACCAGTTATTTTATTGAAATGCGAAGAGTAATTTAAATATTGTAGTATGTTACGAAACACACATTTCGCTCAGAAGAAATTTTGCTACTGAAAAGTTTGTTGTTTATCAAGATATAATTCATCTTTTGTTCATTACAGACTAAATAGATTTCAAGGCACTTTTTGTAGACTACCAATATTTTAAAGATTGCAATGAACAAACTTTAATATTGTGAATAATTTTATTCTGTAAGTTTTTTATTTCTTCTCCACTAATATAGAATGTTAAAGTATACATTTTTTTTATATTGAACTTACGAATTATAAAAGTTATTAGTGGAAAATTTCGATGTTAGGGTAATGGGTACAATGGTTAGCCTACCCACTCCCCTAATGATTGACCATTTGTTTTAAAGATTCTTGATTAAAAAATATTCACAAATAAAACTTAGTCATCAGTGCAAGATTGTTCTCAACAAACTCCACGCTATTTATTATAATTTTTAATTTCCAATATTTCTTAACATACGATCATTTTGAAGCGGCTAATCATTGTCAAAGGTGGCCAATCACTATTTCTTAAAGGAATTCAAAGATTCGAAAAATGGCACAGTACACCAGATTTAGAAAATTTGAAACGATTACAAAAGGTTTCAAAACATTTTAGAAGATTTCACAAAAATTTTAAATACAAATTTCCATGATTTCTCACTGATACAAAATTCACAAGGATGCAAGAAAGATTTCACGAATATTTCAAAATATTTCACAAAAACATCAAAAGATTTCAAGAATTTCAAATATTCAAAAAAGGCGTACACTAGATTTAAAATATTTCAGAAAAATTTCTCGAAGATTTCGAACATTTCATAAAGATTTTTAAACTTTCAAAAGATTTTAAAGATTTTATAAAGGGTATAGTAAACCAGAGTTCTAAGATTTAAAAATATCTTGAAGATTTGAAACGATCTAAACATTTTTTTTAAAGATATCAATAGATTTCACAAAGATTTTAAATATTTTAATGATTTTAAATTAATAAAAAAGATTTCACAAATATTTAAAAGATTTCATAAAAATTTCATTAAGATTTCAAAAGAATACAAGAATTTTGAAGATTTCAAAAAGGTGCATTAAACCAGATTTCAAATGTTTCAAAAAATTTCAAAAATTTTAAACGATTTCAAATATTTCAATGGTTTCAAATGATTACAAAATATTTCAGAAATATTTCACCAATATTTCAGACTTCAAAAAGGGTACAGCACACCAGATTTCAAAATTTTTTAAACATTTCAAAGGTTTTAAATAATTTCAAATTTT
>CAKNXH010066048.1:0-10595 GCA_932178445.1 Andricus quercusramuli | reverse complement strand
TTCAGAGATGTCAAAAAGGGTGCAGTACACCAGATATCAAAATTTTTAAAGATTTTGAACAATTTAAAATTTTTTAGAAGACATCAAAAGATTTCACAAAAATTTCCCAACATTTCAAAGATTTCAAATGATTTAATATTTTTCAGAACATTTCACAAAGATTTTAAAGATTTCAAACAATTTCAAAATTTTTTAGAAGATATAAAAAGATTTCACAAAGATTTTAAACAATTAAAAAATTTTCCAGAAAAAATCAAAAGATTTCTCAATAATTTCAATGATTTCAAAAAAATACAAAAGATTTCAGAAAGATTTCACAAATATTTCGAAGAATTATAAGGATGTTAATAGATATCCGAATTTTTCAAAAATTTTCAACGATTTTACAAGATTTCAACAAATTTGAGAAGATTTCTAAAGATTTCAGTGATTTTAAACGAACACAAAAATTTCACAAACAAAGATTTCAAAATATTTCACAAATATTTCAAAGATTTCATAAAGGTTTCAAAAGATTTCCCAAAGCTTTCAAAGATTTGTAGGATTTCAAAGACTTTACAAAGATTAAAAAATATTCCCAAAGATTTCACAAAGATGACTTATGTTCGCAAAAATTAGGAATTCGTTTATTTATGCTTCTGCTTTCTTTAGAAATTGTTGGCCAATAAAAAATGAAATGGCTCTTTTTTTACATACATAACAAACAGTTATTTTATTATTTTATGTAAAAAAGGAGACCTAGGAAGACTTGATTTCTTGACCTGAAAAACCTGGAATTGACCTTCAATTTTGTTTCTAAGAATCGCTAGACACCCTTTATCTTGCAAACTAAATATTTGGCTCAACTAACCATTTTTGTCAGTGAGGGTCGTCAGGCAAACGGGCATAAGTGCCAAATTTCAGAAATTCGTTTTATTGGCTCAAAATAATTGTTTTGACCTAACTCATCTCCCTGTAGCTGTAGATTTGGGCGGCTCAAAAAAAGGTAATATTCTAATTTCGTTTAAGATAATATCATTTTGGGAGGTTCCTAAAAAAATGAATACGTATTTTTGTCGGTCAGACAATATTATGGATGGTGCCGCCCGGCCCATGTATTTCCCCGTAAGAATAACATGGGGAAACCCTCTATATCTACAAATATAAGACTGGAAGGCGTTATTTTCAATAAAACGAGTGCAAGTTGCAGAGACCTCTTAAAATCACTTCCCCGAATGTGATATATGCATTGATTTTTTATGTTGACCCTCCCATCCCCTTTCAGCAGGCGTCACAAAAACCACCCTCTAAAGGAGGATAAAGTATTCTGGTGTATCTTGGTCGTAAATATATTATTTTGTGTAGGTTTTTTTCATCAGATAATATTTAATGGTTAAATTAAAAAGTGTAATGTATTTTTTATCAATTATTAATTGTTAAATAATTTGTATTTGTTCAAACAACACTTTGTTCACATTTTATCGCAAATTATCGGTTCCCTCCCAACAAGGTAAGCTAATTACGTAATGGAAAAAATCAGAAAGGTCGTATATATTTATTTTTAATTGTTTAAACTACTTTTTGTTGTTTAGATGCAACTTCAGACTGTAATGAATGTTTGCCCGACAATCCTCCTTCTCAAAATCGAAAGAGAAGCTTTTTTTTGTCTGGGAATTTGTAAATTTCTTCGTAGAAAAACATGTCCATATAAATCCGCTAAAAATCTGGCTACAATCTAAACTAAAATTTTTTTTAATTAATCAAAGTCCTATTGGATTTACTAGAAATATGTCAAATTTTATGGAAATTTCGTGAATTTAGTAGAATTCTGATAAAATCACAAGAATTCTATTACGTTTAAAAGAATTTTGAGAAGTTAACAAGAATTATTCTATTGAATTAATCAAAGTCATGTTGAATTTACTAGAAATACGTTAAACATAAAAATTTTGTGAATTTATCAGAATCTCGGCGAGAATTCGGTTAAATTCACCACAATTCTATTCAGTTTTTAAAAATGTTGTTTAAGTACTATATTTCTTTTATCTTCGATAGGATTCGCTTAAATTGTCTAGAATTCTGATAAATTCACTAAAAATTTATAAAGTTAGGGAATTTTAATTCTTGGATTTTGTGGCAAGCTTGTTATTCTAAAATCCTTCACTTTCAAGGGCTTCTTAAAAATTGTTTAATTTTAAGGCTTTGATTGAAACATTTTAAATGGATTGAAAAGGGGGAAACTTTTTAATATTTAAAGTTTAAGGGGATGCATTGGTAAATTCCGCGAAAAAATATAATAATAAAAGCGTAAGAAAATTAAAGATTGGCTCACTTACATCATTTTTTGTAATTACTATGTTTTCGTCGCCCTCCATGGTAGCCACTCCTTAAGTCGTAAAAATGGTATTAAAAAAAGTTGCGTGCAACTTCAAGCATACATAAATGTAGCTTTCTTACTAACCAAACTCCGCCCAAAAAAGTTGAAAATTGTGCAAATGGCGCACATTTTTCTTGGTGAACGTGAAAATTGATTAAAAAAATGTTTAGTTTTTTGTTTATAAAATCAGAACATTTTTTCGAAATCTGTTCTGAGCATCCGTTCGTCAATTGTATTGCGGCTACCGTCAAAAAAAACCAAATTCGAGAAAAGCGGTTTAAATTTTTGGAATTGAATTAAAATTGATGAAATTTGAATTCACCTGTATTTTCCATAATTTTCAAGATTTTTCACTGGGACTTGACTCAAAACTGTTTAAAGGATTTTGATATAATGAAATGCAAAAAAATCGAAAATTTCACCTATGTACCCTCTTAAAGATATAAAACTCGGAAATTGGAAATTCAGAATCAATTAGATGTATAAGAAAGAGATTTAATTCTGGGGTCAGAATTGCAAATAAGGCAGCTCTTATTTATTATTTCTGTTAATTCTCAGCTCTGAGAATGGTTACAAAAGTTAATCCTAATTAAGAAGGGAGATTGAAATTCAAAGTCTCGTTACATCTTGAATCTCGAAGAACAATCAACATAGTGCTCTAATCAATTCATTTTATCTTTAACCCACACAAGATTCATAGCTATTTATATATATCTGAGATAGAAATCTCAAGTCGGTCTTCGATACCTCTCTCGTTTCTCGCCATAATCGAAGTGGGAACAATGGCCAGAATAATAATAATAATAATGATCGATTTTCAAAGGTGAGGTAACTAAAACACTTTCTACATGCTTGGAATATTACAGTCATATTCCCAAGTTGCAGCAGATGAGTTTATTCAAGAGGTCGATAAGGACGAGGTTATTCCTCAAGTCTCTGGAGAGGAAGATGACCTGGAGCATCTGCGAAAACCAGTAACTTGATTACCTTAGAATTTTCTTTGATTAATAATTTTCAGTGATCACAGCCCGTCCCTTTTTTTATCTAATCCCCCTTCCCCTCCCCATAAAATTTGAAAAATCCCCTAAAATACCTAAAATCGACAGGATGGCTATAGGTTGCCGCTGTAATCCCTGAGTTTTCCAAAAGTTAAGCTGTCAATTTTGATACAATATAATAACATCTGAAAACCTGGAACTGTCTTGAAATTATAAATCTTTCTTAACTTGGGTGGAAAGAAATGTATAAAAGTATTGAAATTTAAAACGCTGTATCAAGTTTGACCGAAAAATTGGTGGAGTTGGAAAAGGGATGGACTAGGGACTAGTCGTCTCGAAATTTGGGGACTAACCAAACATGAAAAATATTTGACTACTCGTCCCGAATTTCGGGCCGATGAAGTTTTTTGCATTTAAAAAGGTTTCAGTAGAAATTTTGTAAAATGCTTTGAAATTCAATAATTACATAAGAGTCTTTATTTATTTTCTTATTTTTATTCCCTACTTTTAACGCTAACGATCCAAAATTAGATGGAAAATCAGACTGTAGATGCAAATATCCGTAATGTTGAAAGAGAACCTGAAGATGAAGGAATTCTGGAAGAAAACGAAATTTTCGAAGATGAAAAGAAACATCCACACAGTGTAACCATTTTCGATCAAGTAGATCAAAGTCCGGAAATCAAACCCATTAATGGTGATCAGGAACCCTTAATGGTACCGGAAACTCCTCGGGATTCCTTAGAGGTAATTCAGTGAATTCCATTTGCTGGAGATGAAAGAAAAGCTTTTTAGAGAGGGGCTAACAAAAAAAATGGAATATTTATTGATCTTCAGGTTTTATTTTTGTGCTATATTTTATAAAGATGTTGTTCCATTTGACTGTACTTTCAGTTTGTAAAAAATCTTCGATTTCCTTTGATAACCGCCTAAAATAAAAGACAAAACATACAAAAATAATATTTTAACAGACTTTACAGCCCGAAATGCACTCAAAACAAAGGAAATAGGGTGATTTTTTACGAAACTAGGGTAATGATAGTGAAGTAAATTCTTTTAATAAAATTAATGTATAGGCACCATATTGAATTCAATATCAAACGTTTAAGATTTCAAATCGAAATATATTGTATTTTCAACAAAATAGTTGAATTTTCAATCAAGAAAGATGATTTTAAACCAAATATTTGAATTTTCAAGAAATAAGTAAAAGTAATTCTAGAGCAAATAGTTGCATTTTTAAATAAATTGTTGAATCTTCAACCTAAACAGAAGAATTTTGTTTAGAAGAAAGTTGAATTTCCAATCAAGAAAGAATTTATAACCAAGAGCTGTTGTACTAAAAAAGATGAATTTTCAATTTTTAATACACAGTTGAATTTTCAATCCAAAAGGACGAATGTTCATCAAAACATTTAAATTTTCGATATAAAGCATGTCTTCCTGACAAAATAATTTTTGAACAAAAAAGTGGAATTTTCAACTATATTGATGAATGTTGAATAAAAAAAAAATGTTAACCAAAAAGTCCCACTTTCAACTAAGTAGTTGAATTTGCAATAAAAAAGATTCATTCTCATCAACAAATATAATATTTGATATTGCAAACAAAAAAAGATTTTAATTTGAAACCAAAACAGTCAAATTGAATCAAAAAAGATGAATTCTTAAAGAAGAAAGTGAATAATTGATATTTCAACTAAAAAGGGTATAATTTTTACCCGAAAATAGTTTAATTAAGCAAAAAAATACGAATTTTCAACAAAATAGTTAAATCTTCAACCAAAACATATTATTTGTTAACGATAAAGTTGCATTTATGCACTTTTAACCGAAAAAGATAAAATTTTTCCCAAACGAGATGAATTTTCAACCAAGAAATATTTTTCAATTAAATAAGAAAAAATCTTAACAAAGTTGCTGAATTTTCAAACCAAAAAGGCGAATTCTTTAAAAAAGAGTTGAATTTTCTACTGAAAAATATACATCTTCTACCAAAATAATAGAATTCCCAACCCAAAAGGACGAATTATCAACAAAACAGTTGCAATTTTAAGCCAGAAAGACAAAGTTTATACAAAACCCTTAAATTGTCAAACCGAAAAAATGAACTGTCAAAAAAAGGTAATTTTCAACCAGATAGTTAGGTTTAAGACTAAAAAAGATCAGTTTAAAACCAATAATGGTATAGTTAAAGTTGCAGTTAAAAAAATGAAAAAAAAAAGGATTTTCAACAAAATAGTTACATTTTCAAACAAAGAGGAGGATCATCAACTAATAAAGTAAACTTTTAACAAAGTAGTTCAACTTTTGATAAAGTAGTTGAATTCTAAATTAAAAAGATTTTCTACGAAAAAATAGCAATTCACAACAAAACACAAAAAATTTCACCAAATAGTTGAATTTTCGTCTAAAAACGATGCATTTTCAACCAAAAATTGAATATTTTTAAATCTTCAGTTCAAACAATTAATTTTCAGTTAAAAGGGAAGCCAATTTTTCACCGGATAGGTAAATCTTTAACCAAATACAAGAATTTTCTACATAAAGAGATGAATCCTAAACCAAAAATATAATAATTATTTATTTGCATTATTAATTTGGTATGCATCGAAACAAAAAAAAAACAAGAGACAGAGAGGGAAAAGAGGAAGTTTGTTTAAAACAGGCGTAAAAAGAGGAAATCTGTTTAAAAAGGGGAAAAGAGAGGAATAGAGGAAAAAGTGCGAAGTCTGTATTTAATATCTGTCCAAAAATATAAAGATCTCAATTTTTGTACAGATTGTAGTGAAATTCTCAGCATACTGATGAAGAGCTTGAAAAATTTCAGTCGATTAGCTTTATATCCTGATGAGTGAAAGGTTAAAATTAGCATTATCTTATGATCATTTCAGGATATTCAACTTTGAATGGCTGTTACTGCCTGAAAATAAATTACAAAAAATCTGCAAAAATATGTGAATTTCTTTGATTCTTCCTGTGCATATGTAATTGTAAATTTTAGATTAAAAAATGATAATTTTTTATCAAGATAATAATAAAAAAAGAGTAGTGAAGTCATCTTCGAAACTGAACAACGTACGGAGATCATTCTTGAAGCAAATTGCACATATTTGGCTTTTGAAAATAGTGTATGTTGTATCAGTGAGCAAAAATTTGCGCTGAGATATTCAAAAAACTATTTTCTTCTTTAGAAAATACAATGGCTTTCCGATTATGGAAGCAACCGTAATCACAGCAAGATAACTTGCCTGTGGTGCTACTGCAAATACGACTGTTACTCACCCCTATTGTGAGGGCTTGTTCGTCAATAATCGGAAAGACCTTTTTATTTTCCGAAGAAGGAAATAATTTTTTAAACATTCAAGTGCAACTTTTTACTCATTGACATTACATACACCATTTTCAGAAGCCAAAAATGTGCAAACTTGAGTATATTCTGAAATGATCGTAAGATAATAGTACTTCTTAACCTTTCACTCGTCAGGAAATAATTGCTAATCTTCTGAAAATTTCAAAACTGTGTATCAGTATAGGGAAAACCTTCATCTGCAACATGTACTTTGTCCCATATTTTTATTTTTTTTTCTGCAGATGTCTTTACTACAATCTGTAGAAGTCTATATCTTTGGACAGACAGCAGATGCTTTACTTGTAAAATAAAATCACTTTTTTCAAGCATTTCAAAAAAGTTTTATTCCCTTCAATATTTTCCATGTGTGATGTCACATTCTGTGTTATATCCCCCTTCCCCCAACGGCACAAATCATCACAAAACCTGTGACATAGTTTTCAAACGGCACCTTGCATAATTTGATATAATTTCAATTCTATAATATTACTCGACTCTGAAGCTTCTGGAATACTCGATTCATGTTCCAATTTATAATATGCAATTGGATCCGGAGATATGAATGATTCATAAAGTTTACGAGCCGGGAATAAATGCTTAGACTCGAGTATCCAAGTTGAACCGGGAAATTCATCTTGGATATGGGAAAGTAGCAAAGACAAATCTCAAGGAAACGTAAATAAGCTGGTAAAGATGCTAAGATATTGCAATCCGGATTTGTATTGCGGAGAGGCATTTGAAATTGCAGTAGAGCTTATTGCTAATCTAGAAACTGTTTTATTTCTTGAATAATTCATAGTGCTTTATTACTATAATCTCGTAATTTGGAAGCGTCCTTCATCACCTCTTTTTCTATTTTCCTCTTTTCCTCCCAGTCTGCGACTTTGCACTTCCTCTTTTCTGCTATCTAGATTATCCCAAGGAATAATTTATTACGATCGATAAGAGGGGTCTGGAGGTCTCATGCTTTATCGTTAAACTCAGAGTAGCGCGAACGATATCGTCTGTTCCGGACCACTTTCAGATGACCATCGATTCATTCCGATTATCTCTTCTCTTCTCTTTCATCTCCATTCAACTTTTCCTTTTTTTCATTCAAATTTTTTTCACGTTAAGGAAGTTCAGGATGTCTATACTCACCAGGAAAACCTGCAATTGTCAGAGAATTTTTATTTGCGTGGAAAAACCGGATTGAGGGCATTTTTTTATCTGATCAAACTTTTTTTTTATCATTATCACTAATCTCTATAAAGTTTTTACTTTTTTACTTCAAGTATTAATATGTTGAATATGCTTTATAATTTAAGTATGGAGAAAGAATAAAAATTTGTTTCAACTATTATTCAAATTTATGGACCTAATTACGCTTTTAGTATTATTTAATTATTCAGTCATTCGATGTTGATAATTAATATATAAAAGAATATCCTGTAAAAAGTAGTTAAAACTCTCGAAATTAAACACATTAATTAAATTGAGAAAAAGATTAATTTTGTAACGAAAAAGACAAATTTCCAACAAAATAGTTTGAATTCTCAACTAAAAAAGATTACTTTTCAACCAAACAGTGGCATTTTTAATTAATTTTTTTTTCACCAAAAAAGGCACATTTTCAACCAAAAGTGGTATAGTTAAAGTTTCAGTTAAAAAACTTAATTCTCAGCCAAAAAAGACGAATTTTCGAAAAATTAGTTGAATCCTTAACAAAAACATTGATTTTCAACCCAACAAGTTGCGTTGAATTTTCAGCAAAAGAGTTGAATTTTCAACTAAGAAGACTATTTTTCTACATATAACAAAAATTTCAACAAACTACATAAATTTGAAACCAGATAGTTGACTTTTGAACTAAAAAGATAAATTTTCAACAAAATATTTAATTTTCAATCTAACAGTTAAATTTTCTACAAACCAGTTGAATTTTCAACTAAGAATGATGTTTCAGTCGAGACGAAAAAAGCTACTAAATTGTTGAGTTTTCAAGATAAAGTGCTATTTTCCACAAAAAAAGTTAATCAACAATCAAATTTTTGAATTTTTTAGCTAAAAAGATGACTTTTCTACAGAACAGTGGAGTTTTCAACTCGGAAACTGGAATTTTCAATAAATAAAGTTAATTTTCAGCTAAATAGTTCAATTTCTACCAATATTTTAAATTTTTTAGTAGAAAAGTAAACTATTTGGTAGAAAATTAAACTATTTTAGTAGAAAATTGAGGTATTTAGTTTTAATCTGTTTCTTTGAAATACTTTCAAGTGGCTGAAAGTTAATTTTTTTAACTGAAAATTTATCGATTCCATTTGGGGTTAAAAGCGTATCCTTTTTAGTTGCAAATTCAACTATTTGACTGAAAATTCATCGTTCTTGATTAAATATTAATTTTCTTGTGGAAAATTGATCTTTTCCGGTTTATAAGTGAAATGTTTTCGGAAACATTCCACTTGAAGAGTTTGAAAACTTGTTTTTTTTGTGTGTTGAAAACATATGTTTTTTATTTGAAAATTGAACTACTCGGTTAAAAATTCATGTATTTGTTCAAAATTCATCTGATGGATTGAAAATTTATCTTTGTAGGTCAAACATTCAGCTATTTGGTCAAAAATTCAACTATTTAGTAGAAAAGTTAACTATTTTGTTAAAAATTTACTTATTGGTTGAAAATTAAACTTTCTTGGTTGAAAATTAACTTTCTTGTTAAAAATTCAACTGTCTCCGACAAAATTTGTCTTCCCAGCTTGAAAATGTAACTATTTGGTTAAAAGTTCAACTACTTTATTGAAAATTTGTCTCCTTTGCATCAAAGTTAAATTATTTGGTTGTTAAAGCAACTGGTTGGTTAAAAAATAATAGGTTTTTGTTGAAAGTTGTCTGTTTGGATTGAAAATTCATCTCTTCAGACAAAAAATCTTTTTTTGGTTGAAAATTCAACTTTTTTGTTGAAAATGCAATATATTTTGTCTTAATATCTTAGTGATTTAAAGTGTTTTATATTGAATTCGATAAAGTCGACGGTTCCACAAAGTCTTGAATTTGAAATTTTGAAAATTAAATCTACAAATTTTCGACGGCTCCACTGCAGAGTGCTTCAGTTCTGGTTCTGCTCGTATACCGTTCCAGGGTTTTTTTCTCCTCCTATACAGCTCTATGTCACTTTTAGCCATTTTTCAGGAGAGCTGATTAAAGTTTAAAATGTTTTTAAAATTCACAAATGCGGTACAAAATGAAAAAAAAACGGTATCCATAGACAGCTTAAATTTTTAACCTTCTAGAAAATTAATGAAAAGGGAATTATAAGATAATTGAAATTAATTTTTTAATTATAAAAAAACATTATAAGCACTTCACACGCGGAAAAAATACGCATAGAACATTAACCTCAAATTCACAAAGCAACACGTGATCACGTGGTAATTATAAACCACAGGGGTATCAGGGTTTTAAAGATATGCATACGAAACCTTAATTATTGAAAAATTGTAAAATTTAATTCTTAGATATAATCCATCATACTGAAACCTTAAATCTTCGCAAATTTCACACTGTTTTCGATCATTATTTCGTACATGTATTTTTGCAGCCCTGCTTCTAAATTTCTCGACTTGAGTTGGAGCAGTCTATCTGTGAAATTGAAAAAGTAACCAATTTCGTTTTTTTTTATATTCCCCTTTAATATTGCACATAAGTGTATAATAATTTATTAGACGGCGCCAAATGATCTATTTATTCATGCTAAAATAAAAACTCAAAATCGACAAAAAATGACTTAGAGCGGTATACGAGCAGAACGCGAGTTGGAGCTGTATACGGACTGAACTTGTAACTGGAGCTCTCTGCAGTGGAGTCGTTGAAGTATCTACATTAATGATATTTGAAATAATTTATTTCCATA
>CAKNXH010066047.1:0-12056 GCA_932178445.1 Andricus quercusramuli | reverse complement strand
TCGCCTTTTTTAGTGGAAAATCAATTTTTGTTGGTTTAAAAATGCTAATGTCTGGTTAAAAATTAATCTGCTTTGGTTGAGGATTCAACTGTTTTGTTAAAAATTAGTATTTTTCGGGTAAATTGAATTGTGTTTTATTTAAGATAAAAATATTTTTTGGTTGAAATATCAACTATTATACTTTTTATTGAAAATTCATATTTTTAGGTTGAATAATTTATTTTTGTTGTTGTTGAAGATTCATAATTTTGGTGGGAGTAAAAATTCATTTTTTTAACTGAAAATTGAATTATTGGTTGAAAAAGAATTTTTTTCTTGAAAACTTGCTTTTTTTTGTCCTGGAAATTCAACAATTTGGTAGAAAATTCAACTATGTGGTAGAAAATTTATATAATGTGATGAGAGTTCGTCTTTTTTGGTAGAAAATTAATCTTCTTGATTGAAAATTCAACTAGTTGGTTGAAAGTTGAAATACTGTGTTAAAAATTCATTTTATTTGTTGCAGATGCATTTCTTTGGTTGAAAATTTAGCTAGTTTTTTTTAGTTTTTTTTTTAATCAGTATTTTTAACTGCAAATTTAACTATTTCATTTTTGGTTGAAAACTGATCTTTAGTTTAAAATTCAACAATTTTGTTGGAAATTAAGTTTTCTGGTGAAAGTGCATACTTTTAGTAAAAAAATTCAACTGTTTGGTAGAAAATTCGTCTTTTTGGCTTAAAAATACAATTCTTAAGTTAAAAATTCGTTTTCTTATGTTGATAATTATATTATTTTGTTCGACAATTCAACTATTTGGTTGAAAATGAACTTTTGTAGAAAATTCATATTTTCGGGTAGAATATTTAACTGTTTTCTACATAATTCGCAATTTTAATTGAAAGTTCGGCTCATTTGGTAGACATTTTTTTCTTCTCTCTTGACTGAAAAGTCTTTTCTGGTTGCAAGTTCAACTCTTTTGTTGAAAATTTGTATTTTTGCGTTTTAAAATTCGTCTCTTTTATTAGAAATTTGATCTTTTTGGGTTGAACATGCAACTTTTTGGTTGAGAATTAATTTTTTTTGGTTGAGGTTTCAAATATTTTGTTAAAAAGTCTCTTTTTCGAAAATGAAACTGCTTTGTTGAAAGTTCGTATTTTTGATTGAAAATTCATCTTCTCCGTAGAAAAGTTATTGGTTTAAGACTCAACTGTTTGAAAATTCGTTTTTTTAGGTGGAAAGTTCAACTATTTGGTTGTAAATGCAATTATTTGTCTAAAATTAATTTTATTGTTTCTTGAAAATTCAACTAATTGTTTGAAAATGCCAATTATTTCAACTTGAAATTCTAAGCGATTCATATTGAATTGAGTATGACATAAATTTTATTTAAATTATATTTTATTTAGGCGTTTGTCAAATAAAATCTAAAAAAATGTTGACTTGAAGAAAAAAGGGAGGGGTGGAAAAAGTGTTCAAAATAGCGTGACGTAATTTTTTAATGGGCCCTTTTCGGTTTTAGTTGAGAAATTGTATTAACTGGCAAAAAAAACCGATAAAATTCCATGAATTTCATAGGAATCCTTACATTATTGATCCAACAAAATTAGGAAGTATGTATGTAATCTAAATTTAAAATGTATCGAAATAAAATGCGATTCTAATCTAAAAGCAATTAAAAGTTAGAAAACCTCAAATTAAGAGAAATATAATTTGATAATTTTAGCTTTTCTAGAAAGTGAATATATAATTAATTGAAGCCAAGTATTTCTGGAATAATGAATAAAATAATACATTGATTATTTTTATAAAAAATGCCCTATTTTCTGCATTTAATAATTCATATTCTAGATTTTTAAAAAGTGGGATTTTAATTCTGCAAATATTCAATGATTGACGTATGCATGGTTTATACAGAAATAAACTGCAAAATGTCTCAGTGACCTGGAAAAAAAGTTAACTGGGGTCAGTTGGAGTTAAAATAGATGCTGCATAGTTTCTGCATTTTTAGCATCAATTTGAATAGTGAGGATAATGCACTTAATGCAAGTTTTACGAAGTTGGCGACGAGAAAAGCCAACATTCTACAAATTCTGCGCATCGTTTTAAAAAAAGTTTGAAATATTTTACCATCTATACTATTTTTGGGTGCAGTAGTGATATTCAAGTTAGTTTGTAAAACTATTTTGTTGATTAATCAGAAAAGTTGCTTCGTACAGAGAAAGATAGTTAGACATCGTATTCCTGCACCAACCTCCTAAAATTGTTTCTTCTAATTTTTTTACTGCATTTGACGAGAAGTTGTTTTCATCAAGTTGAAGTTGAAAAAGTTCATAGTGGCCACTGGACTGGGAAATCGTGAAAATTACTGGGATTTTTTTGAGAATGGGGAAAACCGGGAAATGACAAAGAATTTATGTTTTGATCGGGATTTTCCACATTTTCAGAAGCACAATTTATCCAATCACTTGAAATATAACAAATTGCAAAAAATTGTAAGCGACTTGAAATTTAAATAATAAAACTTAAAAGGATTTATGTATAAAAAACGTTTGAAATTGATCATTCTAATTTTAAAAGCAAGGGAAGACATTTTGGTCTTTAATTTTTTTCTGAAATGGAAGAACTTTTTTCTTTACATTTTTATTGAGTTGGAAGGAATTAAATTTTGGTTATTTGTTCAGAATTGGAAGATGCTATTTTTTTCTTTTCAACATTTTTATTGAGTTTAAGGGAAGAATTTTTTATGTACAATTTTTTATGATTTGGAAAAAAATGTTTTAATGTTATAATGTTTTTTTTTTAATTGGAAGGAGCCATTTTTTATTTTCACTTATCTTTCAATAAATTAACCCCATGGGCTAACCACTTTTTAACTCAGTTCTACCTATTTCTGAATGTTGCTGAATTCTTTTTTTAAATCTTCTAGCATATTTTGAAAGACCCCAAGAAGTTTTTAATATGTTTCAATAATTTTAAGGGATTTCAAACTATTTTAATGATTTTATGGTATTTTTTAAAAATTCCAAGACATTTTCAAGATTTTTAAAAAGTTTCAAGAGATTTGAAAATATTTCAAAAAGTTTGAAATATTTTACGGTTATTCTTTTGAATTCCCTTGCATTTTTCTGAGCTCATTTAACACTTAATGAATTGAAATCTATATGAATTGTTTTCAATTCACTTGAATGTTGTAATTCACATTGAAATTTACTGAAATATGTGGAATTTTTTTGCATTTTAATCATTTTTCTCAATTCATTTAAATTATTTTTAATTTTTTGGAAAATTCATGAATCGAAGTCTTTTGAATTATTTTAAATTCATAAGAACATTAGCCACATTATTAATGCCCAATTAAGTCTCTTTTTGTATTAGATTTATGAATTTAAATTAAAAATTGTTTTATTCTATCCATAAATGATTCTATGTCACAAATATTACACGATTAGAATGTTAGTCTTCAAATATTATTGGTCAGGGAAAATGAAAAATTTGCCAGGGACACGTGAGGCAATTTTGAAAGTGAAGTTTTGCAACCACCTGTCAGTTGTACAGTGTTAAAAGCTTCAATTCTATACGTGTAAATTATTGATCGTTTCAATTACGAATTTCTGAATTATAAAACTTTTATTCTTCAATTTTAAAAGTTTAAAAGTTTTTGAGTCATTTAATTTGCAGTTCAGTTTTGATTACTTCAAATGAAAAAATCTTCAGTCTTGAGAGTTCGAATTTTTCAATTTAAATGACCGTGGAAAATTTTTACTAACCGGGAAAAAAATCTGAAATTTTTTCCGAATAAAATAGCCACCCTGAAGTTTCTTCGACATTGCTGAGCAACTACTTTAATTTTTGAAACCTTTTGCAACCCCCAAGGAACGGTTGGAGTATCCTCCTTACGATCATCCCTCGGGAGTCACCCCTGGATACCTTAAGGCACTACTGAATCAGTATGGTCACGTCGACAGGTTAACCTTGGAATCACTTTTAAGCAGCTGGCACGAAATCGGTTTCTCTGAAGCCAGTCTTTATCAGATATCGACGATTGGGCAGTTCCTGAAGGGGCGGGATTGCCATTTTTATCAGTTTCTGGCAATAGCCTGCGGTCTCCTTGGAAATGTTGGTACCTCCCTTTGATCAAATGATTATTTCTGATCCCTTTTTATTAAGGTCGTGGCTACGTGTACCGAAATTTGGGTACAAATAGCCGCATTTTCTCGGTACGTGTAGATACTCCCTTATATTTACGAATAATCACTTTGAACAAGAAAAAAAACGTCGGTATTCTTACTTGACGCTTAGGGGCTATCCATAAATTACGTTACCAATTTGAGGGGGGAGGGTTTGTTGAAAATTCATTTTTTATTTGTTAAAGATTCATATCTTTAAATAAAAATTTAACTGTTTTGTGGAAAATTTGTTTCTTTGATTGAGAATTAATTTTTTTTAAGTAATTAAAGTAAACTATTGAATTTATAAACTATCTATTTTTGGTTGAAAACTGATATTTTCAATCAAAATTTTATTTTTTCTAGTTAAAAATTCATGTATTTTATTGAAAATTCGCCTTTGTTTTGTCGATAATTAATCTTCTTGGTTAAAAATGATTATTTTTCGAGTGAAAACTCAACTACTTGACAGTGTAATGCAAGCCTCTGACACACGCGTTGTGTCGTGTGTCAGAAACCGGAGGCTTGCTTCTCTTCACGCAGTCAAAGATTATCCCGAAGAAAATTGTTTTACAGTTTATTATTATTAAAACTAGGGTGCTTGTTCAACCTTTCGGAAAATAAATGTCTATTCAACGGTTTTATTTTATTTTTTTTAAAAGTTAGTCTTTTTGGCTAGAAAATTCAATAACTTGTACAAAATTAAACTATTTGGATGAAAATTCAACTGTTTTAAAAAAAATTAAACTATTTATGTAAAAATGTAAGTACATATGTGGTAGAAAATTACCTTTTTGTCAAACATTATTGTTGACAATTGATGTATTTTGTTTAAAATTATAGTCTTTTTGGTTGAAAATTAATCTTGTTTGTTGTCTTTTTTGTTCAATCAAACTGTTTGAAAATTAATTTTCTGTTGTTCAAAATTAATTTTTTAAACTAAAAATTAGACCATTCCATTTCGTTAAAAAAATCTATTTTAGTTGGCAATTTATCTTTTTGTTTAAGATTCATCTATCTATAGTATGAAAAAATTCATCTATTCGATTGAGGATTTAACTATTTTGCTAAAATTTCTTTTTTTTTTCATTTAATTCGACTGCTTGAAAATTCGTCTTTTGGTAGGAGAAAGTCATCTTTTTTCGTTGTAAATTTTTGTTTGATAATTCGACCATTTGGCTGAAAATTCATTTTTTTGTAGGTTGAAAATTCAACTATTTTGAGTCATTTTTTTTTATAAAATGCTTGACAATGCTTGAAAACTTTTTGATTGAAAATTCAATTGTCTTCGAAAAAATTGGTCATTTTGGATTGAAAATTCATCTCGTTTGCAATATATTTCGACTTGAAATCTCTGGAGTTTAAAGTGTTTTATATTGAATTCAATCTCGTATTAACATTAGTTTTATTTCAGAGGATTTATTCCCCTATTATTCCTATATTTTTGTGAAAAATTACCCTATTTCCTCTATTTTTAAAGAATTTCGAGGGGGGGGGGGGGGTAAATAGCCAAAAATTGGTAACGTAGTTTATGGACGGCCCTTACTGTTACTTCAGTGACTACTTCTACTGTAGAATCGGCAATAAACTAGTGGGCAATGAAAAGTCAACAGTCTGAAAATATGATCTCTGAAAAAAATTGTTTGCCCATAATTTTAGAAATAAAAATAATATTACTAATAACGTAATTTCAATTAAAAACGATTTTTTATGTATGCAAAATTTTGAAACTTACAAAAAACATTTATTTTAACAATCTTTCTTGCAATTGAATGTTTTCGTACTATCGTTTTTTAACAATTTTTGCAAAATAGTTGAATTCTAATAAACAATCGCTTTTTTCGGGGAAAATATTCTTCACAATTCTACTGTATAAAATTTTGAAAGTAAATTTTTCTATGGCTGAAATCTTTAAAATTATGTTTTAAAAAGAAAAAAAATTTGAAGATTATTTACTTATTTTCAAATTTAAGAATAGTAGATTTATAGAGAATATTTTTCGTAAGTTTCAAACTTTTTTCGTAGAAAGTAATGATTTGTCTTTCATAGGACATGACTGATAATATAATTTCAATTCTGAAAATCATACAAAACTTTTGTTTTTACAGAGACCTGATATTTGGTACATTTACCTTGAAGCATTCGTAATAATTTTCATATTTGAAGAATGTTCATTCGCTCTACTGATTAGAAATCTCTAAGAATTTTCAGAATTAACCATTTTAAACCAAACTTGTTCAAAAGTAAAAAAAAATTGCAAACATTATTAGTTTTTGGATCAAAAGTTTTAAATTGAAGTATTCAAAATTATTAATTTGCCTTCAATAATTACAGAATTTCGAGATTGAAACTTTTAATGCTAAAACATTTTCAAGTTCATCAATTTTTCCATCCAGAATTTAACAATGTCAAGTTTAAGACGTGAAAATGTAAGAATCTCTAATAACAATTTTAAACTAAAAACCTTTCGAAATTAAAATTTTTTGAAAGGAATGACAAATTTTAAATCCAATTACAGATTGTCTATTTTTTAAGAAATCAAATTGAAAATAAATTTGAATTTAAAAAAATGAAAAGTACACTACCGTCGGAAATTGTGCGCACGACTCGCGTGAACGCTATTAAAAATCACTGCTGACTTCGAACCACGATATTTCGGCGAAAAAAAGAGATAGGGTATTTTTTTTAAAAAGAGTTGGAAAGTTAATGAAATTCCACGTCTATTGGTACCCAACAAATATTTTTTTAACTTCTGAAAATAGTACAGCACTTGAGAAGTTCAAAACAAAAATTCAGGATTTTCTCCAATTTTCTACCTCAAATTCAACTTTTTGCACGACCTAGGAAAATTTGTTCAAAAATCTTAAAATTATACGACATCGAGCCTGAAATCTTATCTTTAATTTAAGCCAAGAAAACTTGAAAAATCTTAATGGGTGCCCGAGATATGATTAAAAATGTTAAATCGTATCTGAGCTCAATTTTAATCGACGATCACGCACTAAGGTGGCGCCTCTTATACTTTTGGTTCTCTTCATTAGTAATTTTTATTTCAAATTATGGTGAATGAAAAAAAATATTTATTGTTATTTGTGATTGTTGACAATTATTTGAATCTAATATTATCTCCATATTAAAGAATAGGACAATGGCAATGGCTCCATGTCGTATAATTTTCAGGTTTTTGAAAACAATTTCCTGGGTCGTGCAAAAAGTTGAATTTGAGGTAGAAAATTTGAGAGAATCTTGAATTTTTTTTGAACTTCTCAAGTGCTGTACTATTTTCAGAAGTTAAAATAAATATATGTTGGGTACCAGTAGACGTGGAATTTCATGAGCTTTTAAACTGTTTTTTGAAAAGTGTCCTATCTTTTTTTTTCGCCGAAATATCGTGGTTCGAAGTCAGCAGTGATTTTTAATAGCGCTCACGCGAGTCGTGCGCACAATTTCCGACGGTAGTGTATCTCTGATTGCAAGTGATTATAATGTGATTACAAAGTGCAACGTCACCAGAGGTTCTTTTTCTCTCGATTATATTTATGTTTATCTTATATTATGTTATTAATAATAAAAAAATTTTCTTTTCTGTTTCAGGTGAGTTCAGATGTGATTTAATTTTATTCGATACCTAGTGAGTAAGTAGAAAGAAACTCCACATGCAAAATAGCTTGAATAGTCAATAATTATTTCATAAATTACGGCAGTGTTGTTAGTAATTTGAAAACCAACAATTACTGTCTTAATTGACAATGGAGAAACACTAATTTTTTTCTATGAAGAAAAATGTTCTTCACTTATAGTTATTCTGGAGGCAATTAAAAAAAAACTAAAAATTGTCTCTGTAGCTTTTAAATTTGATGAAAAATGTGATACATACAAGAAATTTAATTATTTTTCAAGATTAAAATCGATTTAATTAACTTTAGGATCATTATAGGATGTTGAGGTAATCAGAGTTTTATATTTTCAACGTTAAATGTATCTTTTTGCATCTTATCTCCATTTTTATATATTCTGTAGGTAATCATCTATAATTTAAAAAAATTCATCCCTCTAGGTGCCCTGGTGGAAATTTGTTTACAAAAATTTTAACAAAAATAAACTAATAAATACAATAAATTACAACCAAAATTACAGGAAAGTTCAACTTTTGTCTACTATTCGGACGAAGTTTTTACTTTTTTTTGTATTTTTTTTGTACAGTGTTGTATTTTATTGTAGATTTAACATTCTAGAAGAATTCACAAAAAAGTAAAACCACAAGAATCTACCGGAATTTACAGGTTTCGCAGCCAAAAAGATGTTCTTTTTCTATCTACGATGACAAATATTTAGAATATTGCAATAAGATAATTTCAAATTAAGATTTTTACACGATCGCTGTTACAAAAAAATCATCTTAAGCAATTTTAAGCTAGAAACATTAATTTATACATCAACATTTGTTTTCAAATTTTCATAAATATTCTCTTAAACATTTGTTTTAAAAAATAATTTTTACATTTTCCAGGAAGCTAAGGATAGTTTTATTAGGTTTGAATTTTTTCTACAATTTTTTGAAAATCCTGCAAAATTAACAAAATTTTCCAGATTCTTCTTGAAAATTTTGGAAATCTTCCTAAATAGTCTTTTTAAATTAATTTTTCAAAAAAAATCATTGTTAATTTTTCTAGATTAAAAAAAAAATCATTGTTAATTTTTCTGTGAATTTTAATACCATTTTTTTTATTCATTTGAAACCTTTGAAAATTCTTTAAAAAGCTTATTTTTGTGTTCGAAATCTTAAAAAATCTACATTGTCTTTCAAATGTTTTTAATTCTTTTCACATTTTAAATTCTTTTGAAATCTTTTCAAAACTTTTAAATTTTCAAATTTTTTCCAAATTGATATTTATTCAATTGTTATTCATGCATCAAAATTCAATTATTCTACCTGAATATTAAAAATTTGTTGAATAGATCAAGTAAAATTGTAACGTTCAAAGATTAAATTTAACACTCATTTGAAATGAAAAGTAAAATATTGCTAAATATGAAAAACTATGTCTTTTCCTCAATTAAACATTTTCAAATTGAATGGGTTAAAAATGGAATATTTTAGATTGAAACAATATTTGAATAGGATTTGAAATTGAATTAGAGCTTTTAATTATGCATCTATTACTTTACAATTATTTTAAAATTGATAATAGTTGATAATGTTTCAATCGGACGTTAACAGTTGTTTAACTACTGAGCTTTGAAATTTAAATAAATTCCGTTTTTAACGGTAAAATCTGTATTTGCTTATTCTGAACAGATTCAGGATCTTCCTGTATACATATCCTACACAAATTGACAGTAAAGTATAAGTCGAAACGTTGATGCGGATTCTAAAAATATTCCTTGCGAAAATTTCTATTTTTTGTTTAAATTTGTAAATTTCTACAATAAACTACCAGTATTTAGAAGCTAATTTTATGTACAGTTTTCTAATATTTCAACGGTTGTCAAAATTTGTTTGAAAAGTTTTGTTAACTTTTTTTACTTTCTTGTAAACATTTTTTCCACCAGGATAATTCATGTCAAAAGTTTTAAGATTTTCAAATTGAAAAGAACGTTTTTTCCACCGTGTTTCGCTGGGAACTAACAATATTATTCTGTCATTAAGTTGCTTCACTAATAATTTACTTACTCGCTCAACTCGTTTATCTCATCCTTCTTCAAAAATAATAGAACTCTGAAAGCAAATTAAATCGTTCTTTTTGCAGTCTCGCGAAATTCCTGCTTCCAGAAAATAATTCTGAGTCGCTTTACTAGGAATTTTCGTTGGTGAAAATTTACATCTCTCAGTAAAAGCTCTAAAATTCTAGGTCCTAATTAATCCTTTCACAGTAAAGTAGCGCGCAAGCGTAAAATTGTAAGTCGTGCTTTAGAACCTTTTTGAGACGATGGTGTATGTGTGCGAACTCTTGACGGAGGAGCCTGAGGGCGGATCCGCGATGATACCACTGAAAACGTTTCTCAGCCTCTACGGATATCTCGCAAATCTCAATTGCACGGGAGAACCGGAAGCCTCAGACGTTTGCTTCTGTGAAAGTGCATCCGAAATCGCTGAGGAAGAGGTAGAGGAGGGTGACAAGGAATTTAAAGAAAGAGAAAAAGAACAGGCAGAAGAAGCGGAAGTAAAAACGAGAACTAGCAGAGAAACTGTCTCAGATCTTGCACTTGGTTATGCGGATCAAATAGGTGAAGAGACTGAGGTACTTTCAAGTTTAAATACCGTAACTTAAATCCTTAAAGACGAATCCTTAAAGACTTAAAGCTCGGAAATTGCGAGGGAAATTTAAAAGTCAAGAAAGAGATTTTATTATTTTATTAGTTGGCTATTTTATTAGTTGACACAACAATTTTAATAAAGTCAGTATTCAGTTAGTACCATTGATTAAGAAGATGTTTGCCCCAAGTGATAAAATAGCAGTACCATATCTTCAGGGTGTCCAGCGACCTTGAAAACCCTGAAGCCTGAAATCCTCGAATTATCCTTGAATTTTTTGTAGACCTTCAAACCTGGAAATCTCCTTGAATTTTTCACGGGAACCTTGAATTTGATTTTATTTGCTTTTAAACCAGTTATTTTATTGAAATGCGAAGAGTAATTTAAATATTGTAGTATGTTACGAAACACACATTTCGCTCAGAAGAAATTTTGCTACTGAAAAGTTTGTTGTTTATCAAGATATAATTCATCTTTTGTTCATTACAGACTAAATAGATTTCAAGGCACTTTTTGTAGACTACCAATATTTTAAAGATTGCAATGAACAAACTTTAATATTGTGAATAATTTTATTCTGTAAGTTTTTTATTTCTTCTCCACTAATATAGAATGTTAAAGTATACATTTTTTTTATATTGAACTTACGAATTATAAAAGTTATTAGTGGAAAATTTCGATGTTAGGGTAATGGGTACAATGGTTAGCCTACCCACTCCCCTAATGATTGACCATTTGTTTTAAAGATTCTTGATTAAAAAATATTCACAAATAAAACTTAGTCATCAGTGCAAGATTGTTCTCAACAAACTCCACGCTATTTATTATAATTTTTAATTTCCAATATTTCTTAACATACGATCATTTTGAAGCGGCTAATCATTGTCAAAGGTGGCCAATCACTATTTCTTAAAGGAATTCAAAGATTCGAAAAATGGCACAGTACACCAGATTTAGAAAATTTGAAACGATTACAAAAGGTTTCAAAACATTTTAGAAGATTTCACAAAAATTTTAAATACAAATTTCCATGATTTCTCACTGATACAAAATTCACAAGGATGCAAGAAAGATTTCACGAATATTTCAAAATATTTCACAAAAACATCAAAAGATTTCAAGAATTTCAAATATTCAAAAAAGGCGTACACTAGATTTAAAATATTTCAGAAAAATTTCTCGAAGATTTCGAACATTTCATAAAGATTTTTAAACTTTCAAAAGATTTTAAAGATTTTATAAAGGGTATAGTAAACCAGAGTTCTAAGATTTAAAAATATCTTGAAGATTTGAAACGATCTAAACATTTTTTTTAAAGATATCAATAGATTTCACAAAGATTTTAAATATTTTAATGATTTTAAATTAATAAAAAAGATTTCACAAATATTTAAAAGATTTCATAAAAATTTCATTAAGATTTCAAAAGAATACAAGAATTTTGAAGATTTCAAAAAGGTGCATTAAACCAGATTTCAAATGTTTCAAAAAATTTCAAAAATTTTAAACGATTTCAAATATTTCAATGGTTTCAAATGATTACAAAATATTTCAGAAATATTTCACCAATATTTCAGACTTCAAAAAGGGTACAGCACACCAGATTTCAAAATTTTTTAAACATTTCAAAGGTTTTAAATAATTTCAAATTTT
>CAKNXH010066044.1:0-10428 GCA_932178445.1 Andricus quercusramuli | reverse complement strand
GGACTCAACTATATTATTAAATAATCGTATTTAGGTTGAAATATTAAATATTACATTTTTCGTCGAAAATTCATATTTCTTGGTTAAAAATTCAACTACTTGGTGGAAAGTTGAACTGCTTTGTTAAAAACTAGTTTATTCGGTTGGAGACTCATCATGTTAGTTGAAAATTCAACTTTTCTTTTTTGAAAAATTAACTATTTTATTAAATATTCTGCTTTTCTATGTTTAAAAATGGATGGTTTTATGGACTAAAATTTACTATGAATGTATTATACGATGATAAAAATAATGTTATGTGTTTTAAAAAAATGTCTCAATTTTCCACAATTTCTTAATTTTTATATTACATCGACCAATAGATATAGAATTTTTCTGATTTTAAGTAAATGTAGGTATAGTTCTTGATTTAAAATAAAATTCGTCTCATTGCCCAGGTTGCTTTGGGCATGAAGCCGTGAGTGCATGCAAACGACCAGTACAGTGCCACCTTGGATTCAGGGATATACACGAAAGAACCCGTGCAGAAATTTCGCCGTGGCCCCGACCGGGCCCAGACTCGTTCATATTGGGCCCTGATGTGGAAATCGAGTCAGGGCCAGACTCGTCATGAAACACGTAGCCACCTCGGAGCCATGTCTAGGGGCCCGATCAAACGCCCGATCTGTCCCCGGTCTGGCCCCTATTATTTACCCGAGTCTAACCACATTATTTACTTTTCTAGTAGGAATTAAAATGCTTCAAAATAATTATAACAGAATATTAAATGAAAAGCCAAATTAATAGGATTGAGCTTTATTTTAACAACACCTTAAAAATAATTAAAAATGGTTATTTGGACCTCTGCTTCTGATTACCGTCCCAGTCTTTTGCATTCCAGAAGACGTTGCTCGTGTGGGACAGCACTTCCTCTTCGATTGCATTGAATTTGTCAAAATTACTTTTCTTCATTTCAATCCACAAATATTATCCCTTACCCCGTCACTGCAGCGATACCATGCATAACTTTAAACGTAGAATCCAAAATATAACCTCAAAATTCCAACTACTTGTTTTACAAAAAAACGCTACCGAGCGAAAAAATATCAAATAATAATTTTTTTGACTAAAATGAGGAAATCGAATGTTTAGGTTAGAACTTGGATCCAGTACAATACAATTTAATTTATCACAAAATGTAATAATGCCATAAAAAATGTAATGCCATAAAAGACTTGCATTCGTTGATTTCGTTTCCATCGCGTAAATACGGAATTTTGCTGCGATGGCACGATGTTTGCGAACACGCGGTGTGCTCCTTAATTTTAGCATTTATTATTAATGTGTTAAGAATATATTATACGGTCGAACACTCCCAGAACATTTGCAACACAACGCCACGAAGAAAAACCAAAATTGAGGTTATGTTCGTGATTATATTACATCTAGCGCATATGGCTTAAGATGGCGCTGCGAAGAAGCTATATGACGTCACAGTACATAGCCCGGTCTGGTACGAGTCAGGGCCACAGAATTCTTCCTATCAGGACCAGATAGTACACATCGGATCAGGCCCTAGTCGGTAATCGGTAATATATATGGCGATTTCTGCACGGGAAAGGTCGACCCAGGTAGATTATTTCCCGGGCATTAGGCCTAATGCCGTATTTAGCTGAATGCCTACGACATATATATTGAAGAACCAAGAGAACGTAACGCATCCTTACCTAACGTCCTGCCTAATGTCAAATCAATCACTCAGTTGTGCATTTATCCTCACATTCACTTCAATACCTTCATACATTGCTTTTATTGTTTTTAGAAGCCAACCATTGACATTTTTTCTAGTGTTATTTCCATGACCTTACCAATAAATATTTTGATAAATATTTTACCTGCGGTACTTATTACGAGGGTTGTCTTTTATATTTCGGGAATGGGCGATCCTGCTGCTGCCATATGAAAACCGATGTCTTCATCGTTAAGTTTGACATTGTTTAGTAATTGTTCACTCAGAACGTTTTGACGTGCGGAAAGTTCACGAATTATGCTACCCGCAGACATGATCAACACAAACTGGATAGAATTAATTAAGTCCACAGTATCAGAATCAGGAAGAGAAAGCCAATAGTAATTCTGCGTTGTTGATATCAAAACTGTGTCTCGAAACAAATATTTGTTTACTGCCCAAGTTCTCGTTTGATTTCATTCGCGTTCGATGCACTTCAGTTCTCATTAAATATTCTATTATCCCGGCAATCACACTAGCACCTGGATGCTTTATTTGTGTTGTCATAATTAGACAGGACAGTTCGTCGGGATTATTCTAATCCTTATCGAAGAACAACTCGTAGATATACATTTATCAAAAAGGGAACATTTTAATGATACTAATTGTTAATAACAGATAATGATAGAGGCCGTATATATATCTTGACAACATTAAAGATAAAAACCATTTGGTAATTATTTCCTGATCAAATAGTTAGGAAAACTTAGTATTTTCAAAGTATAGGGAACATAGTTTCAAATAATTTAATATCACCTTTTTTATCAATCTCTCTTCACTTAATAAAATATCGCACACTAAAGCTTATATAAATTCTTTATCTTATTTCAAAACCGGATGAATTGCGCCATCCAAGATTAAGATTGAAGCTCCAGCGAATGTAAGAAAAACATCTGCCCGCCGAGCGGGCACATACTCGTCGCGCGCCTCTGGCGCGCGTTTGTTGGATCTTGCGTTTCGCGCTTGGATACTCTCTCGGCTAGTGCTTCGCGCTCTGCTTAATTCACAGTGTAATGCATATACAGAAGTCTAACTGCAAATATTACAATAATGTCGAAACCTTTACTTTTACAGTACTCGTGCTTCGTGATTGATTTTTGATATGCAATTATATGATTTTCCAATAAATCATATAATCACAATAATCTTTCGTATATGTGCATTAGGGTGATATAAAAAAAAATCATTTTCGACTCGGAACGCAGCTCAGCCTAAGTTATACTTTTTTAAGTCAACAAATGTTGAAAAATAACGTTCAAGATCATACACGATTTACAGGTCCCCTATTTGAGTTTTGTCTTTTTTTATTGGTGTTTTGTTGTTTGCATTTTCTGAACATCTTAAAAATGCATCTATTAAATTTGTATACATATTAAATTATCTCCTTTTATATTACTATCATGGTACATAATTTAACACAAAAATTTTAACTTGAGTTCAAGGAAAATAATTTGTTCTTACTTGTTTCGCATTTTTCTATAATAAGTAATTTTTTGTTAATTTACCTATGATATTTGGTAATTGTCACACCACATGTCAAATTCTTATACAAAAATCTATGTGTTCAAATAGAAGGGTTTCGTCTCGGAGATGTTTTGAATTTGAAACTTATTTTCTTTGGCTTATATTTTACAGTTTTGTATAGCGAATCGGATTAATTCCTTGTGGATAATTAGGTGGTTAATTGAATTGCATAATAATTATTATTTTTTATTACCCGACCTCACTTACACACGTCTGACCTCGTGCTTTGAATATTTGCAATCGATGTTAGGGTCCATGAGTCGTTGACTTCTCTTCTTTTGTCTTTTGCATAGCACACCTTCCTACAGTTTCTACCACCCGCACTTATTCTCTAACTGGCTCCCTGCCACCCACCTCCGACCCTTCCGCTTCACACAAGTCTGCTCTCAAGTTGAGAAAAGCACTCTCCTGAAGTCAGAACCCTGAGAATAAGACTTGAGTTACTACAAACTGAATATTATAACACTATTTATGCATGCCAGGTGCAAGAAGTGTAACAAATTGTGTTCAGAACTTAAAATATTCATTGATCATTTTCTTTTTACAATTTATGATGCCATCCTTCTCTTTCTGATAATTTTCAATGACAAGTCTCACATAGAAAATTGTGTAAAATAGTAATAGGGCCGTTCAAAAACTACGTCCAGACACTTTCAAAACTTTTTCCACCCTTCGCAATTCTTAGTCACAGATCATCACGCGAACCCGGACACCCTCCCGGGTTAAATTACAAATACGAACAACAACCCCCCCCCCCTCCTCCCCTTAAGTAAACATTTTTTTACGATTTCATCAATTAAATGCCTAAAATAAAACATGAAACATACAAACATAATATTTTAACAGACTTAACCGTCAAAAATGCTCTGAAAGTAAAAAAAGAAGGGAGATTTTTCACGAAAAAAAGGGGAAAAATAGGGGAATACATTCTTCTGAATATAATTAATGTATAGATGTCATATTGAATTCAATATGAAACGCTCAACATTTCAAGTAAAAATATGTTGTATTTTCATTAAAATAGTTGAATTTTCAACCAACATTGAATAATGATTCACCGAAAAAATAGATGAATTTTCAACAGAAGAATTGAGTTCTAAAGCTAAAAAGTGGAATTTTTTAGAACACAGTAGACTTTTAAGCTCAAAAAGATAAATTTTGAACAAGAAAGTCAATTTTCAATCAAGAAATATGATTTTTCAACCACATAATAGAATTTTCAAATCAAAACTTAATTTTAGGCCAGACAGTTGCATTTACAACCAAATAATTGAAGTTTCAGGCAAAAGATACGAATTTTCAACACAATAGTTGACTAAATGATTTCATTTTCAACCTACGGAGACGAATTTTCCAACAGATGATCGAATTTTCGAACAAAAACAAGAATAAACTTAAACTACAAATAGTTTCTTGTTTAAACAAATACCCAAGTGCGAATTGCCGGAACTGAAAACACGGCCCAGGCTTGGTCCAATTTCGGCAGCCAAAGATCGGCTAATGTTATTGGGCCAATATCGGCATTTTAATCGGCCCAATGTTGTGCCCGTACTGGTTGCCTATATTGGCTATTCAAATTTGTCGATCTACCGCCGATGCTTGGCCCAGTGATGGCACATTACTGGACCAAGTGTTACTTTTATCACGGCAAAGCATGTTTTATCAGGAAAAGCCAGAGATCGGCCCAGACGCGGCGCATTACTGTTCCAAACTTCGTCTTTACTCTAGCCAAACATGTTTTAATAGGAAAGGCCGGAGTCTGGCCCAGCAAAGGCGCATCACTGCGCCCAGTGTGACTTACTACGGCAAACCATGTTTGAAGAGGAAAAGCCAGAGTTTCGCCCAGACTCGGCGCACTGCTGTTCCCGACTTCGTCATTACTTTGGCTAAACATGTTTCAATAGGAAAAGGCAAGGTCTGGCCCTGCAAAGGCCGGAAAGAGGTGCCAAGTATAGGCCAAAGTATATATTCAGATTTATGTGTTTTCTAATGTCTAAGAACTATAAATACAACTGTCTCGAATGCAACTTTTTTCCTGATTTTTTTTAAGAAAAAAATTCCAAGTTCCATCTTTATGTAAAATTGTAAATGTTCAGAAAAAATTAGATTTTATGTCAATCTTAAACGTTGTAAAATGGTCTAAAACACCTAAAACCCAAAACTTACACGGACGTTTAAAAAAATTTGTTATTAAAAAATTGTCAAAGTTCACGATGAAATTTCTAAGTTCCGTCATTACAAATTTTCAATGTTCATAAAAAATTACATTTCCCTTTCATTGTCTAAAGTTGTAAAGTAGTCTAAAACGCCAAAAAACGAAATAATACACGAAGAAAAATTGTAATCGATATAAATTATTTATTTAAAAATTATTTTATTGATATTCCTGTTAACAGTTCGTATATTTTACATCTATACATAACGTCGTATAATAATAAATATTTAATTAGAAAAAGAGAGTTTAAAATTTGGTGTTTCATTTGTTTTGAGCTGTAGCTTATGAGGATGGCTTTTTCATCAAGTTTCAACTCAGAAGTTTAGCGCAATGGTTAAGACTCCCGACTGCTAGGCGATAGATTTAGGTATAGATGTAGGTTCGATACCCCGTAGCGTTCGAAATTTTATTTATAATATAATATTTAAATATGTAATATGTATTCACTCTACACCAGGACCCATTAATATTCAAAGTAAAATTACTCGCAATAAATTATTATTTATTTTTTAAATACCTGTTTTGTCATATCTTTAGCTTATAGCAGTAGTGAGTGCTAAAGTTAAACAAAATGTTTGAATGAAATTTCAGTTTTTGAAATTATAATAAATATTCGGACGTTACTTTGGGAAGTCCTTAAAGAGTATGGAGTGAATGGAGGGCTCCTACAAACAATAAAAACAATATATACAGGTAGTAAAGCGAGTGTAAGGGTAAATGGGAAAAAGAGTGAATGGTTCGATATTATGCAAGGCGTGAAACAAGGATGCGTTATGTCCTCGTGGCTTTTTATCATATTCATAGATAAGTGTCTTAGAACTGCCCTCTTCGACGAAAAAGGTGTAGATCTCGAAACCGTCAAGGTACGTGGGTTGGCTTTCGCGGATGACAAGATTGTTATGGCAGAATCAGTCGAAGACTTGCAAAGAATGTTGAATAAACTTAATACAAGCATGAAGAACATGGACCTCAAAATTAACGTGAATAAAACGAAAGTCATGGTGTTTGAGGGAAAAAGTGAGAAAACAATATGCAACATAGTTCTAAATGATGAAAAATTAGAACAAGTTGACAAGTACGTATATCTAGGTAGTCTATTCACTAACGACGGAAAAATAAATGGGGAATTAGATAGGCGCATAAATAAGGGTAAGCAGGTTATCGGTAGAGCAAGGTCCATCCTCACAAATAAAAACATATCAAAAAAAGCTAAAATGGCCATACATAACTCTATTTTCGTACCGACTGTACTATATGGTAGCGAGACATGGACCTGTCAAGAAAAGGACAGGAGTAAAATCAACGCGATCGGCATGAAACCTCTGCGCATAATATGCGGGAAAACACTGATGGACAAAGTACCAAACGAGACAATCCTCGAAGAATGTGGTACAGGGGAGACACTAGTTGACATATGGGAAAGAAATCAACTAAGGTGGTTCGGACATCTTGAAAGAATGAAAGATGAACGACTGACCAAGCAAGTGTATAAAGGTAAAGTAAATGGCAAAATGCCCAGAGGTAGACCGCCGAAAGAATGGTTAGGATCTGTGAATGAGACACTAATACGAAGAGACATAAGAAGCCATAGAAATACAAGAGCCTGCATGAAAAAATGCATGGACGTGAATAAAGCTAGAGTAGTATGCCAGGACAGAAATATGTGGCGACAAATAGTTTATAAACAGAGTGACAATAGAGTGAATGATGCCTGAAACAAAGACCTTGGATACTAATGGGCCCAGGTGGGGAACCATACATAATAATTTTGTGAGGCTCCTCACTTGGGGTGATCGCTAGAGAGATTGATCAGCAACCTGGGTCGGAGCAGTGTTCCGGAGTGAACGTGTAATTTATATAAATAACACGAGAACTCCAGATCAATCTAAAACATCTATATATAACACCTACATACCCATCCACCCTATACCCATATACCGATCAACCTCATACCTATATACCTATTTCACTACTTTCCAACCGAACAAGTCACGCCTACCCCGGAAGGGAAAAGGCTTAATGGTATAATAATAATAAAAATGCAGTCGTATATAGATGCGTCCTAAAACAATTCAATGATTTTGTATTATTTTTTTAATTAACTCCGGTAATGGCGGCCAGAGTCTGGGCCAGAATTGGCCGCGAAGTGCATACCGTAGTTACACATCTAGCTATGGCCCAATACTGGCATCCGAATTTCGGCAACATTTTTGCCAATACTGGGCCAATGTTGGGCCGTATTGGAATTCGCACTTGGGTAATTGAATCTTTAAGCCTGAAAGACGAATTTTTTGAACGACAATTGAATTTGCAACAAAGAAAGATGAATTTTCAACCAAGAAGTTTTTTTATCCAAAAATATGAATTTTTGTCCAGAGAAACGAATTTCCTATCCAAAAAGACAAATTTCCAAACAAAGCAGTTGCATATTTGAAAAAATGTGACTTTTTAACAAAACTGTTGAATTTTCTACCCAAAAATATGCATTTTCATAACAGAAAATTTAATTTTCCAACAAAGGCATAAATCTTCAAGTAATGAAAAGTATTTTTTACAAATTAGTTTAACTTTCAAGCAAGTAGTTGAATTTTTGGTCAAGAAGCTAATTTTCTACCAAAATGACGAATTTACAACAAAATACAAAAATTTTCAACCAAATAGTTGAATTTTCAACTAAAAGAGATACATTTTCTACAAAAAATGGGATACTTCGATTCTCAGTTTAAGAAATTAACTTTCAATCAGAAAAATAACCCTCTCTCTGGGTTACAATTACTATAATAAATAAAATAAAAAATAAAAAACTTTCAATCAAGTAGCTGCATTTTCGAACAATAAGAGGAATTTTCAATGGAAAATTGAATAGGTAAATATACAACTAAAAAAGATAAATTTTCGATCAAAAAGGGTTTAGTTGAATTCTCAGTCAAGAAAACTAATTCTCAACTAAGAAAGAATAATTTTCATCACGCATGCACGGAATATGCCATACTTTACAGCGGTTTTCCGTTTGCATTGTGGCACATTGCACACGCGCGTTGCTGGCGTGCGCAATATACCACAATGCGAACGGAAAACCGCTGCTGTGAAGTATGGCTCCGTGCATTCATGATGAAAGATAGTGTGTGCAAATAGTTCCATATTCCGCCACATGGGCGCTAATGGCGCACTCGCTCCGGTCGTGCGCCAACGGCGCTCGTGTGCGCAATACACAACTATATTACTATACCTCACTCGTTACACAATGTGCTATTTTAATAAAATAGTTTGATCTTCAACCAAATAGTAGAATTTTCAAACAAAAGGGATGAGTTTGAAACCAAAAATATAATAGTAGACTTTTTAATTAAAAAGAATCAACTTTCAACAAAAATAGTTGTATTTTCTGTAAAGAAGTAGAAAAAACAGTCTGATTTTTAAGACGGGAAATCTGAATTACGTGGTGTTCGAATCCCATCGGAGCTAGAGAGAATTTTTTTCACAATTCAAGTATCAATATTTTATGAAGATATTGAAACGACCAGTAGACAAAAAACTTCAACATCATAATTAATTAATAGTAATAACTAATCATTATTACGTATTACCCTGGTCAAGAAAATTAACATCAAAAAATTTATTATGATAAAATATTTATAAAAGTAATTAAAAATCTTATAATTATACATTTTATAACAATTTCATAGAAGTATTTGTAAAAGTATTAATAAAAGCATTTATGACATGGCGGAGGTGTGACTTGCCGCAGAGAGACTTGCCGCATGTGACATGATATGGACCCTTTGGAAATTGTACAACATTATCGTTATTTTCATTTTTAAACATATTAAATTGTGAAATTTGTGGGACAAGTCCTTTTTTATTTTCTGTGTTTTATTATTGGCACTCTCCAGTATCACGGAATTTTCCGTAAGAACGAGCCCTGAACGAGCTGGGAATGGATTCCCAGGTGCGAATTGACCGTTGGCCCACGGTCGGGCCAACCGTCGGACGGTCGGTCCAACTTTGTGCGCCACTGGTCGGGCCAACCAGCTAAATGATAACGGTCAACCGCCTTTGGATTCTCAAACTCGGCCCGATATTTGGTCCCATATATGGGCCATCTTTTAAGATGATGTCGGCCCAACCCTGGACAACAATGTGGGGCCGACTTTGATTTTGAAGGTTCGTACTACACAGGTGGAAATACACAAAATAGGTATTCAAAAAATAAATAGTAATTGATTGCGAGTATTTTGACTATAAATGTTAATGGTCCTGTTTAGATTGAATACATATATTACATTTTTTTAAATTATATTACAAATAAAATTTCTAACCCTACGGGGATTCGAACCTACACCTATACCTGAATCTATCGCCTTGCAGTCGGGAGTCTTACCCATTACTCTATACCTGAAGAATTGAAAGTCAATGAAAAAACCATCCTCATAAGCTACAGCTCAAAGTAGTTAAAAAACAATTTGTTAAATGTTTTTTCTCATTAATTTTTGTATTATTATGCAACATATATAATATGAATATAAATTATATAATATTTTAATAAATAATTCAAACCAATGTTATGTCGACGGTCGGGCCATCTATTGTCCAGAGTCGGACTAAACGTACTTTAACGGGTTTTTTAAAACAATGAACCAGCGTTTATCCGATGGTCGGCCCATATTTGGGCCACGGTTTCACCGACCGTCGGGTGCAACATGGTGACTTGTACAAGCCAATGTTATGCCGGCGGTCGGGCCATCTCTTGTCCAGAGTCGGGCCGACCGTTCTTTCACAGTTCTTTCAACCAATGAACCAGCGTTTATCCGACGGTCGGCCCATATATGGGCCAAGGTTCGACCGACCGTCGGGTGCATCATGGTGACTTGTACAAGCCAATGTTATGCCGACGGTCAGGCCATCTCTTGTCCAGAGTCGG